>PVJS01001600.1:0-95027 GCA_004027185.1 Glis glis
GATCCTCCGGTCTCCGCCTCCCAAAGTACTGGGATTACAAGCATGCACCACCATGCCCGGCCCCCTAATTTGCTTTTAAACTTCTCTCGTCTCTCTGGTTTTTGTGACAACTCGGTTGCGGCACCTTAGTCTTCAACATTGCCACGTCATGCATGTAGGTTTACGCAGACTCCGTAGGAGGCAAGGCCGTGGCACTGTGTAATTAAAACTTAATAGAAACAGCCTGAAACCCTAAGAAACTAGCCACAGCTTTCCAGGCTAGTGTTGGAAATTGTACCAAGAGCCAACCAGTATCTTAAGAAACCTGGGATTTTAACATAACATTAAACTGTTAGAAAACACTTCAAGTAATTTGTCTCGTTACCAACTTCTGTCCCGCATACAAAACTCATTTTATAGCTTCATCATTCACAAGCCTTTCCCCCAAACATATCTTATAGATTTGAGTTTCCCCAAAGTATTATGATTTTGTATGAAATATTACTTAGTATCCAAAACCCAAATTTCCAGCAACCTAGACCCTGAACCAAAGCAAATTCTACATTGTTTTCCTACAATCCACAGACCCAAATAAGTAGTCAGTCCTTAAGTAGCCAAGAGCATTTCAAAGCACTCACAGCTGTTTCCATTTACCCAGTTTAAGTCCTTTATAGATTACCCCTGAACAATGAAAACCAGAGTAGCATTATTAACATATAATAACGTTTTTCTTAAGAGAAACCCTAACAGTGAACCTTATTTGCACCATGCAGTAGAGCTCCAGCTGGTTTACTAACCATACCTGGGCCCCAACACAGAAAGCTCTGTAGAGGGCTCCCCAGCCACCACCATCTTGCTCTTCTTCCTCCCTCTCTCATAGGCAGTGGTAGAGGTATAGACCTCAACACCCACCATTCTTAGTCCCCCTTTGTCCAAGGCACCCAGACAGACATTAGCCGCAGAGAGATAGCCTTGACCCCCCCACTGAGGGCACAGGAAACTCCAAAGTGAGCTCCGGGGCTCCTGGGCTCCCATCGCTTGTTTGCTCGCCTTTTGTTTTGGATACTGGGGATTGAACCCAGGGCAAATGTTCCTCTGAGCTACGCCCCCAGCCCGCTTCTATTTTTATTTTTAAACAGTCTTGCTAAGTCGCTGAGGCTTCCCTTGAACCTCCAATCTTTTTGACTCAGCCTCCCAAGTACTAGAGTTATAGACCTGCACCACTGCACCCCTCTTGTTTCCTTTCATACTTGCACCCTGGGGGGCCGTGGGGGAGGCAGGAGCAACAGAGCAGGAACCCATGGTCACCCACCCCATCCCCAACGGCCTGGGCTGCAGGCACTTCATGGTGATGAGGAATGAAGGTGGGGTAGAAATGGTTTGATAGGACAGCTTAAAAACAGCCAGAATCAGAAGTAGGAAAACAGGCATTTGAGTAACAGAAAGGAGACTACTCATGGGTTTCATAGTCTCCAGGAAGGCGAGCCCCTGAGGCAACATTCCTGATTCCCACAGAGGAGGACACCGAAAAACCTTTCACCACCCTTATTATGGCTCTTGCTGGCTGGTGCCGGAAGTTTGAGATATTAGAAGTCCCTGGGTAGAGAGTGAAAGAGGAAGTGTAACGCCCTGTCGCAGAGAAGCAGTGGGGCCTTTCGGTGCCATCTGGGAGTAGCTCAGACCCAGCACTGGTAATTGTACACTGTTGGTCCCCAACATCCACACGAGACATTTCCACAGAAGGACAGAGAAAGGAGGAAAAGAAATATCCAAGTCACAGCATCAGAACATATCAGAAGACAGTAATTTCTTTCTGTTACTGGGCGATAGTCTCTCTTCCTCACTTCTTACTCCTAAGAGAAAGATTTGGAACAGAAAGTATGAATAAGAGAATATAAGTTTTTTTTTTTTTTTTAGAGAATGGGGGAATAGTTTAGGAGATTATGGTAGAGATTATGTTCTAGAGAAAGGCTCTGAAACAGTCCATCTCCGGAAGTGGAAGCTTCCAGGTGGCGCGGTTTTATGCACCTTGGAAACCCCGCCCCCTAATGCATATGCAGTTGGGGGAGTTCACGATCTTTTCTGTGCCACACCTTAGTACTCTGAATGCACCTTAGTAAGTTTGCATTGTCTCTGCCCCTTCCCACCGGGAGGAGGGTCTAATTGAGGCCCTGCAGGTGATTTCCATGGAAGGCTTTCTAAGTGATGCTCTGCAGGTGGTTTAGACTTCTGAAGTCCCTGCAGTTTTCTAACACCAGGTATTTTCATTTAAAGGGGTTCCTTTAGCCTCTTGCAGATGCTTCAAGTTTTGCCCCATTTTAACCCACCTGCTCCTCTAACTATCAAACAGGTTAGATTTAAAATAAGGAACAATATTTGCAAAAGGAGTTGAATGAATTAGTACAGAGACAGAGTGTATTTCATGTTTTAGCAAAACCTTTCATGTGTAGTGGGGAATGCAATAGTAGTTGGAAGGATCAAAAAACTCGAGTTTTTGAGGACTAGAAAAAACTAGATTGTCTTTAAAAGCTAGGTGAAGCAAATAGGGAAAAAATGAAGAGTTTCATGTTCACTGAGGGAGAACCTCAATTAAGCAAATATTGAATCCATTCAAAAATCATTTTAAACATAATTCCAAACTTTGATGCTTGGTATTTCATTTAGATTGTGCAAAATACTAACCTTTTGGTTTTTATTTTATCTGATTCCCGGGATAGTCCTAACAAAAAAATCACTTTATACCTATATTCATTAACATGCATAATGTAAGGATTCCATTTAGCAAAAAAAAAAGCCATACTTTTTATTTAAGTGCTTTTTAAAAAGCCACAATAGCTTCACTTAAGGGGATGTTTTTAGGGAAATTCAATATTTCTTGAGATTGAAAAGAGTAACAATTTTGGGGGGGAAATGGAAATTAAGTCAGTTTCTTATCACCACTCATAAGAGAAGGCTCTCGCCTTCAGCTTTAATGGCAGTCATGTTCTGTTTTTGTTTTAAACATTAACTGTGAAGTTTGGCTGAAACTAATTTTGCATAAAGAATGTCTCTCTAGTAGATTAAAAATAGTAATTCAGTTGTTAAGGCAGTATAGACTTTCAGAATAAAAATAGTTAATTCTACTTTCTCCCTACCACACTCTCTTCCCCACCTACTGTATATCTATATATCCATCCTGGCTTTTGTTGGTGGTGGTGGTGGTGCATGTGGCACATGTTTTAATTCCTTTTTCTTTGGTAATAACAATCCTACTTTCTTAGGAATCCACCTGTCTGTTGTCACTCCATGTGATTTTCTTTGGGACCACAGAAATTGGTTCAGGGAAATTCATATGACATAAGTTGTACAAATGACAATCTGTATCTGGCACTTTGTATGGACAATAATGGGAAATTTTCTTATTCCCTTTAATTCATGAGCTGTACAAATGTGTTCTTAGAGCCAGGCTTGGTGGCACACGCCTGTATTTCCATTACATGGGAGGCTGAGACAGGCAGATGGAAGGTTCCAGACCAGCTTGGCAACTTAGTGAAGCTCTCAGCAACTTTGTGAGACTGTTTCTAAATTAAAATAAAATAGGGCTGGGGATATACCTCAAAGGTAGAATGCCCCTGGGTTCCATCACCAGTACCACACACACACACACACACATACACACACACAATGTGTTCTCAGAGCTGCTGTTGACCATGGCCCTGTCACACAGAAGAGAACCTGAAAAAATTTTCAAGCAAGTTCTTAATCATTGCAGCTTCCACTTTGTTTTAATTAAATATATGGAATGACTATTTTATGAAAGATACTAGAGATAGTAAGAAACTGAAATACAAATATATCATTAACTCCTGTTAAGCTTTCAGTATAGCAAATAGTCTAAATCTCTCTCCCTTCTTTCCTTCCTTCCTTCCTTCCTTCCTTCCTTCCTTCCTTCCTTTTATTTGGCACTGGGGATTGAACCCAGGGAAGTTGTACCTCAGAACTACACCCTCATCCTTTTTTCATTTTTATTTTGAAATAAAGTCTTGCTAATTTGCTAAATTGCTGAGACTGTCCACAAACCTGTGATCCTCCTCTCTCATTCTCCCAAGTGCTGGGAGATGTGTGCCACCATGCCTGCCTGAGCAGTTTGTATTATTTCAACCATCAGAATTTATCAATAGATCTCAAATGATAATATATTTCTTCTGGCTATATGATAGCCCTGGAGATATAGTGATGACTAAGATGACTAAACAGAAGTGCTTCCTGGACACATAGACCTTACAGTTTATTAAAAAAAGATATTAATTAAATACCTACAGAAATAGTTAGAAACTGCAATAACTACTCTGAGACAATTATAGCTTATTTTAACACTTATATGAAAGAGAACTCTACTTGAAATTGCATGGTGGGAAGTGGTGGTGGTGATAATATAGTGGGACTTGAAAGCTAATGTTGGCATAGAGAAGACCTAAACCCAAAGCTGCTGCTGGGCCCTAAGAAAAATGTTGACTTCATGGCACTAGAAGAAGTATGCTGCCTTTGACTAAGATGTTCAAGGTCTCCATTTACCATTCTGAGTATTTCACCTTGACACTCTCTGGTAGCTTACATTTAAAAAAAGCAAAGAGGCTGGTAAAGAGGAGCTATTGGAAAATACCCTAGAAGCCGATAGAGTGTGACCTTAACCAGCAGTGGTCTCTACCCCTCTGGGCCCAGGATATGGCAGAGTCATATGTGAGGCAATGGTTTCAGGCTGTCTAACAGGGAAAATGTTGTAATCATACTAAAATACTCAGTGGAAAGGAATCAGATGGCTTTTCACAAATACAATAAAAAATTAGGAGCTTTCATGTACAATCAGTTTACAAAGTTTGTGCTATCTCAAAGAGAAGCAGGGAAAATTATATTTCTCCTAGAATTACATACCTCTTAGACTACAATGCTGTAAGAAACTGTTTGGAAAAAAAAATTTTTGAGGGAATAGGAAAAAAATCTGTCTACTTAATATATCTTATTATTGTGAGAATATAATTGTATCTTTTATGTCAAAGGAGGTAGTTTCACTTAAACGGCCATTTTGTAACCTGGTAGGAACTTACATCCCTTTCCCAAATTAATATCTCTTAAGAGATTACAGGTGTCAACCCTCCCCCATCTTCCCCTGTAGCTGACCGGGAAGACTGTGAAGCTGCAACTTCGACCAATAGAAGTTCAGCGCAGGAGGAGCCTTGCGTTAGGGATATAAGACCCACTGGGTTCTTTGTGAAGTGTGCTCTCTCTCATATCTGGGAGCACCCTTTTTTGCAAAAAAGTAAAATCGCCTTGCCAGGCAATTTTCGAACACGTGCTGTTTCTTTAGACGCCGTAAAAAGTTGTTTCTAACATTATCTATTTCAAAATTGCTGATATGAAATTTCTGCCATCAAAGTACTGGGCCTGGGTCCTAACTTGCAGTAAGTACTTTGTCATCGCATTAAAAGAATTAAAAGTTGCAATGAGAAACAACTCATTTGTATGTATCAGCTATGCCTAAATATCTAGGTAAAATGACTTTTTAATCCTAGTGTCTTTCTTTTTAGTTGTTTTTCTTTTATTGTTCTTTCATGAATCCCTATCAGAAAAAAATTGATTCTATTGACTTCTTCCTTTGAAAAAATTTTACATCATATAATGTGTCTTGCCTATATTTCTAGGTACATTCATATTTGGGTTACCAACATGTTTTTAAGCATCCCACTGTTACCATAAAGAAATTTCACTATCTACTGCTCCCACCCAAAGAAATATAGAGGCAGAAAAGGGCAGAATAAAGTTCACTTCCAAAGTATGTGGCTATTTACCATTCACTCTTCAGCGCTGTGGGAGACTCTGTTGGAGTTCTTCCTGGGGAACTGAAAAATACATCAGAAAAGAGTTTAAGTATTTAAGGACTTGGATCCAAGGTCATTAAATAGATAGAGTAGGAGAAATAACATTCTAAAGAAATGGAGAAAAATTAATAAACTGACAAGCAGAAGAAATTAATAAACTGACAAGAAGAACTAAAGTTCGATTTTAAAAAATCCTTAAAACTTTGTAGAATGTAAGCATTTCAACATTATTTGTAATGAATTTTCAAACTTAACTATTTCAAAAGAGCTATACTCTCTCTCTCTAACAGTTCATATCAATTTCTATTGGCAAACTATAATCTGGAGAATACCCATATGTTAAGTAAACTTTGCTTGTTAGAGCAAATCTCTCTAAATTACAAACTGGTGGAATTTTGCTATGATTAAAGACAGTAGAGAGAGATAAATAATAACTTCAAATTAAACTCTTGCTCTACAGAAACTTGATTGAGTCAAATTATGAAATGTCCAATTATTTGCAACTCTAAAATATCCTTTCTGATTATATTATACAATCCATATTTCTGCTGTTTATAATCAGCTATAGCTCCGTTCATAGTTCCTTCTCTATATTTTCAAAGGAAAAATGCAAATAGATTGTGAAAGTAGAAAAATTAAATTCAAAAGAAAAATAAAACTATTAAATAATTTATAATAATAGAAAAAAGCAAAATGTAATTTAAAAGGCAATAGGGCAGACCATTTGAATTATAGAATCCAAAGGATAGAAGACTGGAAAGCTGAGCAAAGAGGAGATGAAGATATAAATGTCGGGCGTGGTGGCACACACTTGTAATCCCAGTACTTGGGAGGCTGAGACCAGAGGATCCGGGTTCAGGGCTAGCTTCAGCTACTTAGTGAGGCCCTCCGCAACTTAGTGAGACCCTGTTTCAAAATAAAGAATAAAAAATAGGCCACAAAGAAGAACAAAATCACATCATTTGCAGGGAAATGGAGAGAACTAGAGAACATCATGCTAAGCGATATTAGTAAGACACTAAGAGTAAAAAATCGGATGTTCCCCCTAATCTGTGGGAGCTAGATAGAATGGGATGTAGAAGGGACTTAGAAAGGAAACACACTATAGCACATGATGTACATACACAAACCTATAAGACTCAGTCACTATCTGGAGCATGAAAGGGAGGGAAGGGGGAGGGAATAGGGTGGGATTGGAGGGAGGGCAAAAAAAAAAAGGTAGAATGCCTCTGGGTTCAATTCTTAGTGCCAAAATAAATACATAACAGAAAAAAAAAATAGGGCTGGAGGTGTAGCTTGGAGATAAAATGCCCCTGGGTTCAAGCCCCGGTACGGCAAAAAAAAAAAGAAAAGATATACAAATATCTGTCCATCCATTCATCCATTTATCCATCTATGCCCCCACCATTTTACTTTAAATTTATCTACAGTACCAAATCATATTTTCAGATACCCTTTGGACAATTCCATAAAGACCTGTAGCTTTCTGAATCTTAATAAAATAGTAACATTTATTTTAATTTCCTAACACCACAAACTCAGATTCATTTTTTTTCAACATTCTCTTTTGTGACTCATACAAAATTGATCATCAAGTCACATTGATTCTACCTTTGAAAGGTCTCATTTGTTTTCCCTATTTGGGGACACTGTAATAGACTGTGCTAGCATAGGTTATTGCAATAAAATTGTTAACTGCCTTCTGATTTGACTTGTCAAAGCGCTCCCAATTCATCTTATTTATTAATGACCACTAATTTTTCTTTCTTTTTAAATAAATAAATCAAATACATAAGATATTGCAGAGTACAACAATGAACAATAATTAATAATCATTAATGTTTTTCATATTTCTTTAGAAGTTTCTACTTTTTAAGAAATAAAATTCTACTGATAATACTAAAGACACTTTTCTATCCCTGCCTGTATTCATTTCCTTCTTACCCTTTCCAAATAAACCCAGTGCCCTGAAATTGGTGTGTATCTTTTTAACAACTTAAAAATATATTTTACCTTGTATGTAAAATGATCAATATTTTTATATAATCTTCTGCATTTCTAAATAAAATGATACAATAATATAATACATATTTTTCTGCATCTTTCTTCACTCAATGTAACTTCAAATTACTTCAATTTTTTATTCAACATTATATGATGTATCCATATGATCACAACTAATTTGAAATGCTATGTAGTATTCTAACTTCTCACCTTCTCTATTATTTATTTTTGCTATTTTACTTTCAGCTTCCTCTTTCTAACTGGTTATAGTTAATATTAGTAATAGTGTCAGTAGTTGTAAATGTAATAGAAATCATAGTCATAGTCATGCCAGTCAATGTTTGTTTGAATTTACAAATATCTTCTTCAGTTTCTTTGTTCATTTATTCTTGTATCCTACTCTTTCTTTCTATGACAGGTTGTCAGTAAGGTACATTTTTAAAACTGTGAACTCTCAGAGTCTATGACTGAAAGTATCATTCAACCTCTCTCTTGATTGAGTCCATAGCAATGAGTAGAATTCTAAGTAGTCAATCATTTAACCTCAACAAAGAATGTTATTTCATCCTTCTCCAGAAAGATTTTTGCCCAATTATTTTAGTTTAGCCTAACTATTATTTTTGTAATTATCTGTCTTGATCCATTTAGGTTACTATAACACATTTCTGTAGACTGTGTGGCTAATAAACAATGGAAGTTTATTTCCTGTAATTCCGGAGGTGGGAAGCCCAGGCACTGGCAGATCTGGTGAGGGCATGTTTCTCAGATGGTGACTGCTTGCTGCATCTTCACATGGTGGGAAAGGCCAGCTAGCTTTCTAGGGTCTTTTTTAGAGGCACTAATGTCATTCATAAGAGAAAAACCCTCATGACCTAATCTCCTTCCAAAGGCCTGGCTTTCTAATACCATGACATTGGGGATTAGGTTTCAGTAGAGAATTTTAGAGAGATGCAAACATTCAGACTATTGCGTTATGCTCTAATATTTTTACTGAATTATTTTTAAGATTTTTTTAACTTTTTATGTTCATTTATTGGTGCATTGTAATTATACATTTTGATATATGTCAGGGTAGTGTTTCTAATATTCTACTGTGTGTGTGTGTGTGTGTGTGTGTGTTTGTTACTGGGTATTGGACCCAGGGGCATTCTACCACTGAGCTACACCCTCAGCCTTTTTATTTTTTATTTTGAAACAGTGTCATATTAAGTTGCTGAGGCTGGCCTGGAACCTGAGATCCTCTTGTCTCAGACTCCCAGGTACTGGGATTACAGGTGTGTGCCACTGTGCCCAGCTTGATGTTCTACATTTTTTACATTCTTACTCTGTTTCTGTGGTGGAACACTGATTAGCCCAAGTGCAAAAGGGTTTTCTGTATATAATTAAAGTTAGGAAAAGACAACAGTTACCTCCAACCTACATCTGTAAGAAACACAGTTCTGCAATCTGTTTGAATGAGCCTAGAAGCAGATTCTTTCACAGAACCTCCAGAAAAGGGTTCAGCCCAGCTGGAACCTTCCTTCTACCCTTGTGATTTCCCAAGCAGAGAACCCAAGTGGGCTTGCCAGGTCTTTTGACTCATAGAGCTGTGAGTTAATAAATAAACATTGATTTAAGCCACTAAAGTCATGGTAAGTTGTTATACTGCAATATAAAAAAACATGGAAGTGGTTTGGATGGGTATTCATATTGATTTCTTAGTGTGGCATTCCATAATTGTGAATAGTATGAGGTGAACCTCCTCTGCTTGTGAATAGCCCAGGCTTGGGTTTAAATTTCTGGTATGTGACTGTTAACACCCTCAGCCCCTGGAAGGCAGATTTCTCCCTTGTTTTGTTAAGCTGGTTGATGAAACATGACTAACCCTGCTTTTATGGAACAGGCTGCCCTTGGCGTAATTCAGGACCTCAGTTCCAGGTCCCAGTTCATGGAGGGGCAATACCACATCTCCCATTGCTATGTAATTATTAAACCCTGGCATGACTCTCATACCCTCCACCCAATTTAATCTCCTCATAGATTCCCACAGCATCAGTTCAAGCTCATGACTATTTTTAAGTTCTTTTGTAGTTTCTGGCACCTGGGTATTTTTTCACCAATCTTTTGAGTGTGGAAATATTTTAATACTTCTTAAATTATAAAATGTGGGTTTGTAGCTGGAATAGGGAACTATAGAAGAGGGATTCTTCAACATTAGCTCAATACCCATTTTTCCATAATAAGAGTTGCAAATGAATCCTCAAAGAAAATTTAATCATATTCAGAGATTAAACATTTAAGAATGTTCATTACTTAAAAAGTAAAATATATACTTCTTTTTTATTTTATTTTATTGGTACTGAGAATTGAACCTATGGTCATTCCACTGCTAAACTACAGCCCTTTTGAATTTTTATTTTGAAATACAGTCTTGGTAAGTTGCTGAGGCTGGCCTTGGACCTGTCTCAACCTCCCGAGTCAAATATCACCTTTAAAATTTATTTTTCCAGACAATAACCAACAACAAAAAATTATTCTCTTACCTCTGTTCCTACAGAACTTTGACTCTATCCTAATAATTTATATATTTATCTCTAGTTTCCACTCTCCTCCTCTAAAAAACCCTAAACCAACCAGAAACAAACTATGGCCACATCAACAGCAGAATCCATGTATCAGTCAATCCCCTTTGTAACTTTTGACACACATATATACACATTCAACAAGTGTTGGCTAAATAAAAAATTTCTTAATAAAACCCATCTGGGCAGGTCAAGAATTTGTGTGCATCCACATGTATGTGCAGCATGTGTGCAGGTGGGGTTCATTGCTATATATTTCTAAAGAAATATGCAAAGAGATTATAATAGTGTGCTTGGGCTTCTAAAGCAAAGTACTACTCATAGGGCAAGTTTAAACAACAGAAATTTGTTTTCCTACAGTTCTGGAGGCTAGAAGTTCAAGGTCAAGGTGCCAGCCTCAAAGCCCCTCTCCTTGGCTTGAAGATAGCGGTCTTCTTTCTGCCACTTCAAATGGCCTTCTCTTTGTACGTCTCTACCTAACTTTACTTTTTTTTTATAAGAACACCAGTTATATTGACTTAGGGTCCACTCTAAAAACTTTTTAACTTAATTATGTAGTTAGAGCCTACCTGCAAATGCAGTTACATGCTTTTGGCATATGAATTTGGAGGGGGACACAATTTAGCCCATAGTAGGGATACTGGATGATCACTTGCCACGATGCTGTTTGGAAGCTATTTTTCATAGAGAGTGAATTTTAAGGTCTCCCACTCTAGGGTCTGTTTTTAAACTCCTGGGGAAAAAAAAACTCAGTAGAAACTTTCATGTAAGAGCATATTCTTTATATTTTTAGAAGTGTCAAAACTTTTTTTTCCTAAACTATTTACTCACAATTAGTCATTCTCTATTGAAAAGTAAGTAGCACATTTTCCAAGCTATTTCATAACTATCAAACACAGAAACTTTTGGTATATATGGAGTAGATACAAACATAACATGAAATTAGTCACTTAATTATCAACTTAATGATAACTCAAATGTTATATTTTCTTTTTGATATTATTGTGTGTGTCTAAGTGACTCAATCTGAAATAACTTTTATAGGACCTGGCACGGTGGCTCATGCCTGTAATCTCAGTAGTTGGGAGGTGGAGATAGGAGGGTGGCAGGTTCGAGGTCAGCCTCAGAAACCTAGGGAGACTCTCAGCAACTTAGTGAGACTATGTTTCAAAATAAAAAAGTGGGCCTGGGGTATAGCTTGGAGGTATAATGCCTCTGGGATCAATCCCCAGTACCAAAAAAAAAAAAAGACACACCCACACATACCCCCCCACACCCCCCCCCACACCTTTTATTGAGATAAATATCCATGAATAAAATTAAGTATGTTATAACTTACATTCTTAACAATTTATATAATTAATGCTTTATAAATCTCTTCCATACATTACTTTTAGGAGGAGTCTGAGGATTCTTTAGGCTGAAGGGCTCAAGAAAGAAGAGAGAGAGCTAGTAAAGCAGAAGTAGTCTTTCTGGCAGAAAAAAAGCAGTAAATTGCTATCCCCAAATTTCCAAGCTAAGCATCATAATTATGACTAAAATAAAAACCAGAATCAGGTGGTAGAATGAGAACACAGTTACACAATCACTTAAACGAATTCCTTGGAGAGAGAGATTTCAGAATTTAATACTCTTCCAATTTGAGGAAGGCAGTGCAGGGCATATACTGTGTATTCCATAATAGCCTTCTAAGCCTGGGGCAGATTCCTATAATCAAACCTATTTGAATGCAAAGTATAAACACTAAGTGGATAAATAGAATATGGATAGCTTCATTTAAGTTTAGGTGAAGTTTCACTGCTAGATAAATTCAAGTCAGGCTGGATTCTATCACCAAATATATTAAATTCTAACATTTTGGAGTTCTTGGACTTTGGAATTTTGAATAAGAAAATATGGACTGGCATAACTATTCAGTGGCTGTGTTTTTAGGAGGAAAATAAAAAGATGAGATCCTGAACATTGAGGTAAAAAGTAATATCCTTCCATAGACACCAAAGAAAACATTGACAATCTTTAAAGACCTAGACACCACACACTGCTTTTATCTAGCCCTTGCTGTGGGTGCTAAGGCTGCCCACTTAAATGGTGTTCCAACTTGGCAGGAACATACACTATCGCTATTAGTGTTAAATAAATATTTTGATGTCAAAAGGTAACCAAACCCTCTGATTGTTTGGCCATGTGCTGCCTCACAGTCTTCTGAGTTCTGTTTTCCTTGGGGGGAGCAACAATGTTCATGAGTAATTGGACACTGTCCTTCCACAGGGAGCCCTACACCCAGATGCCACCATAGCTGAGGGGAATCTGATTTGCAGCTTAAGTAAAACAAAGTCATTTACTTCTTTTGTGCCTCTGCAAAGGCAATTAGACCAGAGCAGCAGCTGCATATGACATTAGAATAAAGCTAAATGAAGAGTTTGTGTGTGTGTGTGTGTGTGTGTGTGCGCGCACGCGTGTGTGTACATGTGTATGTGCATGTGGACATGTGCACAGCATTTTAAATAGGGTGTAAATCAGCAATTTTTTCATTTATTTTATTTTTTCAAGGAAGCTGACATTAGGAAAATAAGAAAAGGACAGAGGAGGGCTTTGTCAAAGAGCATATTTGTCACCAATCTCTGCTTTTCATTTCTGTCACCTTTAATTGTAGGATGCATGTCATGACTTAAGTGATCCCCCCACACACACACACAAACTCTGCATTTAGAGTATTCACAATGACAGGGAGCTTAATTTTCCCACGTCTTGATCTTCTACTAACAACATTTGTCACAATTCGAGTCAACATTTACCTCTTGTGCTAAATGGTTTTCTTGACAATCTCTGGCCTTTGTTTTGACTTTGCTATCTGTTCTCCTGAGGCTGTTTCCTTTAATCTAACTAAATCCACTGAGAGTTCAAAGATTGGATCTTGTTTAAGTAAAGAGGATAGAAAACATTTCTATTAACACTGCTTTCGAAATGTGCCCTTTCCTCTGATTTTACTTTAATAGTTTCTCCTACCACCTAGCATTTTCCAGTTAAGAAAAAGTCATCATCCTCATAGGAGACAAATAGATGAAATTACCAAAGGCAACAGCAATGGCTAGATAGTAGTTAATTATGCTCTGCTACATGTCTTTCATTAAGGTACTGCCTCTTCCACCAGAATCCTCAATAAAGTCAGTCTCAAAGGACTCCTCAGGAGTCTGTGCGGGAATAAGCAACCTATCAGGTAGCTCCAGGCGGGCTGGAGCACTGCAGCTTGTGGGGCGGCATTAATGAGGCTGAGTAATAGAACCTGACAAGGCCTGATCAATGGGACTCTCTGGGGGGACGATCTGACAAATGTAGGCTGCATGACAAGCACAGTTTTCTAAACAATGGGAAGCTTTATTTAGCGGTTGATTGGTTATGAAAAAGAGCTAGTTCAGAGGGAGGATTGGGATTTAATGACGAAATTGCCCCCAGTGGTTAGGAGCAATATGGATTGATGGTAATATCAATGATGGGCTTATTGGTATTCACACTTTTCATCCTGTGGCATTGGTGAAGTCTCTGGCTAGTGAGTGTTATTAAGGAATTGTCTGATAGCAAATCGGGGTGAAAAAATTTATACATCTAGACTTGATCTCTTTGTGGCTACCAAATATGTCTAGACTTGCCAAAGGTGAGAACTAATACTGTCCAACAGCTTTAGCTTCTAAACTATGCTCCATCCTAATGGTTCTGACCACGATGTTTTGTATCTTTGGTTTAGAAGAGTTATCTGGTGATTTTGTAATGTCCATTATCTAATGAAACTAGCTTCAGACAATTTAGAAAAGGGTACTCATTACCTGGCTTTTACTAGTTGAGAAATACTCATAGAATGAAGTGAAGAGTTTGTACACAGGACTTTGATCTCAGTCTTCCTCAGACTTCGATCTCAGGACTTCCTCTCTTGTAAACAACTGAAAATAACACTTCACCAGTACACTAAGAGAATAGCTCTTGTCAGAACATTGCATTTTCCCACGTCATTTTTATTAAGATTTCAGCTTCTTACTACTAGTCCCTTGTTATTAAGCTTTTTGAATGACTGAACTTTTTCAGAGCATAGGTTTTGTTACTCTCTAGTATGCTTTGCCTCTTTGGTCCTATTTCTATTATGCTACAGATATTTACTAACCTTTGTACTCCGTCTATATTTCCTGGTGATTTTAATCTGTTCATGCTATTATTGTTGTTCTTGGTAGAATGATAGAGGAAGAGACATTTTCAGAATCTCTCCTTGAGTAAGCAAAAGAAAAATATCAAGAGACATGGAAGCCATGATGTTTTCTCTGCGATAATATTAAGAATAATCACCTTTCTTAACCACCTTCCCTACTGGCAAAAGTAGGATTGGCCCAACTGTAATTGATACTTAAATTTAGTACGCTATCTTCAAGTCAGTTCTATGTTGGAATAACATGACCTGCTGATAGATACACAGCTGTCTCTCCCAAACAATTCCGTAATTCATTTGAAAATCAAGCAATTCTATGTCTCCATTTATATGTTTTATTTTGCTTCAATTTTGAGTCCCTATTAGTATCTAGAAGAAGTTCTTGAAATAGGAGTATGATTATAATCATAACATCCTTTTGTGAATTTCAAATTCTACCAATTCTTTCATCAATGTCACAGAATTCATTTGTTGTAATAGCTAACACACACAGAGTTTTAAGTCTACACTACAGAGCAGTATTAAATTGTAGAAAATAAATGTTAATTTTAAAGTAAATCCATATAGATCTAAGTTTAAGTACCCTGATAAATCTACAAATCTACATTAAGTTTCAGACCTGAATTTAAGGCTCTTTACTTCTAAGTGTTTCAGTGTGTTGTTCATGATAAATTCTCTTTAATGACAATGAAATCTTTGAATCTTGAAAAAAATTGAAATTTGAATTTAGTATTCACATTGACATTTTAGTCTTTATCTTTACTTCTTGATAGTGCAGAAGATTTTGCAACTCCTCCAGGCTTGTCTAATGACTACTTTCTGTGGACACTTACCCCAGGTAGTCTCATTTTATTTACTTCTGCAGAACATCCCAAATAGAGTAAGGTTATTTTGAGAACTTTACAATAAATAAATGAATTTTTCTTAAGTAACTAATCATTTCTAAATCAAACTTTCTTTATATAAGTTACTGATAAAAGAAACATATCAGGCTAATTCAAGAGAAAAAGCAATGTGAATATAGAAAGTGTGTGTGTGTGTGTGTGTGTGTGTGTGTGTGTGTGTGGTGGACCAAATAAAATAAAGGAAAGATAATCTCTAGATGGACGATTCCTGAAGTTAAAATCATTTTCTTTACTTTCTTAATAGTGGTTCTTATGAATTTTAATAGTTCTCTTTTTCTTCTTAATGGAATAATATATATAATATATAAATAATATATGTAATATATATAATATATAAATAATATATAATATATTAATATATACAATATATAAATAATATATAAAAATATATATCAGGAATTCATATTGAGGACAAAAACAAACTGAACTTTTATATCTCAAACAATTCCCCCCAAAAACCACCAGGAAACTTTGTGTTAATTACCCCGTTTTATCATATATTTCTTTGATGTTTAAATAAAAACATTTAAAGTTGGAGACTTAAAGGACAGAGATATAATGTGAGGATGGGCATATAACCACCCACTTTATAACTTAGTACCCACAGTATCTGGAGTGAAACCCACACGCACATTCGCTTACACACATCTATTGAGAGCTGTCCTTTTCAGATTGTATAAATTTACCCTCATACCAAGGTGGTCAGTTTTGATATGTGTTCAAATGTTTATGGGAGTTGCAAATATTTAAAATATTTGAGGACAGAAAATTTGTTTGAATATATGACAAATTTCTAGATTTTGCCACAACTAAATTCTGCTAAAAGCATCTATTTGCTCTCCTTTTGGTTTCCCATGAGGAAGCAAAACTTAGTAAATGTAGGGGCATGTGCAGACTTTTTATACAACCTTGGGATCATGTGATAATTTCACATGCCTCAACTGATACTGTATATTTAAGGGACATCATTAGCCTTATAATTTCTAATTCCAGTAATCATTTGAATGCTTGTTTTTCTCTTTTTCCAAAAATGTTTAGCTCAGAGACAAATTAGCAAAGAGACTATTTAATGAAAATAATCTAGATTTAAAGGACATAGATATTTTTTGGTTTCTTGTGAATCCCGAGGGAGAAAAATGGTAATGAGTTAAATAATTGAATGTAAATATATGTACATACATGCAGAATAACTTCAATATACTATTTGTTTACTGATTAATTTCTGGAGCAAGTGACTCCAAAAAGTTTCTGTGTTAATATTTTGAGCATCTGAGGTTAATTATTTTCTAGCCAGATCTATTATAGAGGTATAAAACGTTATAAGCTATCAGCAAAGTGTATATTGAGCTTATGTCATAACCGTGCCATACTCTCCTCAGTATTTCAATACAGCAAACAAAAGAGATTTTATTGTTGTGATACAGATTCTGCTAGTGTAGATGTGTACAAATAGGAGATAGGGCAAAAAAATAAAAAAAGAAACCAACCCAAACAGTAAGTAATGGTAAGAGATTGAGATAATGCAAAGTAATGTATGAAATGCAGAAAAATTCCAATCTAGATTATTTTGGCAATTTTTACTCTAAAATGTCATCAGTGTTTCTGCAGGGAGGACAGATACACTATTTTGGAAGCTCCCCCTTCTTTCACATTAATTTCTTCTCAGCACAGATTCCGTGCCTCTGACAGCAGCACGCTGCTCATTATGTAGCACAAGTCATCAAATGGAGGTTAGGAGAGTGGAAGTCTGTTCCCTGAAGCAATTTGTTTCAGCAGTGCTGCTAGAGCATAGTTCAAAATTATCTTTAATATGAATGAGAAGCTGGAACCTCTTGAATAGGCAGATGGAGTTTTGGTGTTTTTTCCCCCTAGACCATAAACTTGTCTGCTTCTTTTTTCAAAGTACATTCATCATCCTAGTTGCTATTTTGTTTAACCTTGTTCTGCCATTCTTTCCAATTACTCTGTTTAGTTTATCCATTCGGAGTTAGCTAATTGGCTTTGCTTAGCCCTCCTTTTCACACATTTCCATCCCATTCCACATGTAATTCAAGTCCCATTAGCTCCCACTTCATTTAAACCAACATAGGGCTCATGGGACTAGTTGGGCATTTGGAAACAGGTGCAACTAGCCAGATGGCTGGCTTGCCAGGAGGGCGGAACGGACTACGCAGCTCCCCCGCCAAATTCAGACTGTCAGGCTGTGACAGCTCAAAGGGTTAGCAGAGGGCTAACCCTTTCATTTAATGGCTATAGTTTTTTTTTATTAGTTCTCCTTAGACTCCATATGTATATTCCTTTCAGGATTAAGGCCAACATTAAGAAACAATCAACTTGCTTTAAAAACACCAGGCATCTACCATTGTAATGTGCACTGCCAAGATATTGCTGGACTTTATTTTGAAAGTGGAAGCAAGACCAGTTCTAGAGATTATTAGAATGCTAACTTTTGGCTGTGAGTAGCTTTTTCTATGCTGTATTTACTCTTCTCTGAGTATCTCATCGTTTTGAACTCAGAGGGCACCATTCTGAACCTTGGATTGCCTACTGGTCTACTTTTTCCTTTATTGACCAAGGAGGCAAATCAGAAAACCATGTGGTTTTCTGCAAATTCATGTTATCCAGTGGCAGCTTACCTCTGATATAGTTATTTTCCCACTATATTATTCAAAACAACTCTTCAGTACTACCATCACATCCAGATTCTACACACTTCATGTTCACAAAGATGACAGGCCAAATGTTGTTCAATATCTGATTTTTTCACATGCCTTAAATGGTATTTTGTATTTATTCAGAGACACAATTAGCTTTATAATTTCCAATCCCAGTTATTTTGTTCCCTTTGATTCCCATTCTTGCTAAACTTGGAGAATGAGCTGAAGATTAAAAGCCCTTCAACTTGGAGATTTTACTTTTCTACTTGGGTTTGGAAACAATATATTTTTGTTTTCTATTTAATCTTCTGGTCCCATCTTTTTTCTTCTTCTATTTCTTAGTGCATTCTGTAGGGTGGGTGCTGCTCAAGGCTCTCTTCCCCTATCTGAAGTTATCTTTATTTGGTCTTCCATAATAAAATGGCTCTGTGCATCTCAGTGACTTTTTGATGACTTTCTATTTCTGACTCAAGTGCTGGATATTTATCACAATCACAAGTTTTCAATATATCTGATTATAGGATAGGTAGGACTGGCAACATAATTTTTTTCAGTTCTATGCACTCAGAGACCATTATTCTTTTTCATTTCTTCTTTATGTCTTGCTGATCCTCCCTGCCTTTTTTAAACACATATACTTTTTCTCTAAGTTTCATTTCTAAATATTCTGATCTGAATTTTCATTAATATATTCTTGAACTATTGAAATATATTCTACCTAAAAATAGTTGAAGAGGAAAACAGAAGTTAAGTATTGCTTAATATTTACTATGTGGTAGATATCCTTTTAGTTGATTTAATGCATTTGTCATTCAAATTTCACAATATCTTTATGAAGTAACCATTTTATAGATGAGAACATTGAGGTACAGAGAACTTATGCAACTTGCCCACTATCAGAACAAAGTCCAGATGGGACTTGAACCTGGGATTTCTGAGAAATAATTATGTTATGCTTTTAGACAAATTGAAGATATCCTTGGACCTAAAAGTCTCCCCACCAAAAAAATTCTAAAATACTATCCACATAAATTCATATGCATCTATGCATCTATCTCACTTGATTTCTGGTTTTCTTTCTAGCCTTCTCAGCCCTGTTTTGGAATTTCTATACATCTTATACCTCCTATACTCTGCATCTACCCTTAAAAATAATTCATTATAAGGATGAAAAATAGATCAATATTTAGAGGGAACACAATTATGAGAGATCAATTTTCCTCCAAATAAAGGACCTTTGTTTGAAATCATATAGCTAAAAAGATTATTTTTGTCTTGACTTCAGCATTATTGCATTAGCCTTCCCCAATGCCACACTTATATTTTTACTCTATATTAAGGTTCTTATATCAGCAACTTCATTATGCTATTCTTTCTTTTTAAAAATGCTACCTTCCTCCCTGCATTTTGAATTTAGTGCTGGCCTATCATTCAAAACCACCTGCGAACTATGTATAACTCTTTATCTCTATTATTCCTCAATATGCACTCTCAACTTTAACCAGAATGTTCTTGGCATTGATCTGTTAATTTGCCTTTGTTCACTCTTGTACCGATACCAGATAAGACCTCATCTCTGCATGCTGAAATTCTGACCATTTTCCAAAATCCAGATCATGACTTTTATGTTCTTCATCTCACAGCCAGAAGTTACCTCTTTCACTTCTCAACTCTAATTATATTCTTACTTTTCTTATTACATAGATCATGTGCTGATTCGAATTTCCGCTCTTGTTTTATGTCCTCAGGGCTCATGGTAACTTTAAAATGTTAATATTAGGGATCAGTATGACATACTGCTTTATAATTTCCTTTTAGTAGCTAGTAATGTACTGCTTATTGTAGATGCTCAATAAATATTTATTGTTACTATTATATATAATAAATTACATTAATAATATAATCAATAGTAAGGTGGTTTAATGAGAATTCCAAACCTACCATCAGAAAATGGTAATAGCTATCAATTAAGGAATGCCAGGGACAATATTGGCACTTGGTATAGTCTCTAATTTCATTCTTCAAACAACCTGACATGGTAGGAATCATGACTCTTTTATTTTATGGCAAGGAAACAAAGTCTCAAGGGGTTTTCCACAAAATCCACATAGTGTCAGGGTAGACTTTAAAATTCAAGTGTGCCTGGCCTGACCACAAAGTCACATTCTGCCAGTCTTCCTTTATACAACCATAACCATGTTTAATAAGATTCACTCACTGAAATGTCTCTTGGACTATTCCTTTCTTCTGTGTTCTCTCTATTTTCTCCTAATTCTATACCCTTATAAATCTGTTTGATTTCTAGCATAATTTTGCTTCTATCCAGAATTTCCCTCACTATAAGCTGTTTCTTATTCATTGTTGCCTAATTGCCCTGAAAATGTTCTCTTCTTATCTACCCTATATTTTCCCCAGTAATCTATCTATAAAATAAATTTGAATAATTTATTTGAATCAATCTTGTCATCCCTGGAATGAGAACAATGGCACAGTCTATCTCATAGAGTTGGAAGTGTGAACTGGACACCAGAAGGGCATAAGCTGCTCAGATTAAGCACTTGATGATTTAGTTTTGATTTTCATTTAAATCATATTTTACCTGTTTCAAAAATATTTTTACACTTTTCATCGACACACAACAATTGTACACATTTATGGGACATAATGTAGTATTTCAATACATGCATATCATGTACAATGATTAGACCAGGGTTACTGGTTTATCAACTTAAATGTTTTTCATTTCTTAGTGTTGGGAACATTCAAAATCCTCTCTACTAGATATTTTGAAGCATATAATTAATTGGCAATCATAGTTACTCTACTATATTATAGGACACTAGACGTCATTTCTCCTATCCAACTGTACCTGATAAGCATCCTCTGTGCCACTGTACCTGCTAACCATCCTCTCTCCATTCCCAACCTTCCCACCTCCACCCTTCTCAGCCGTGGTAACCACTATTCTATTCTCTACTTTTATGAGATCAACATTTTTAGCTTCTACGTCTAGGTGAGAACAGTTAGTATATCTTTAGAACTAGAATAACTATGTACAACCTCTGTTTACAGAAAAGGGAACTAGAATTTGCCTAAAATAAACCACTGAGTTAGGATCAAGTGTAAGAATTAGCCCAAATCTATGAAACTGAGTATTAATCCTTTTTTAATATACAATAATTACTTGAGCCACCTCACATATCTGTCATCATGTATCTCTTGTTTCACCGAGATCTGTTTTCTCACCATTTATTCAAAGAAATATGCTCATTTGTATAACTTAATTTTTGCCTGTTTCTACTTTGAAAAATCTTTTAAACCTTTTCTAGTTATTAAGGCTATACAACTCTCAAGTCCTGTTTAAATACCACTTGCTGTAAAATATTTTCCACAAAAAACTCAGATCCAACTTCCTCTTTTCTGCCTGAATTTCTCTCATGTTTGCCTTCTATGCTATGCATTTATCATGAAATTATATTGTGCCATCTTTGCCCTATAAATATTTCATGGTATGTGTGTCAAAAGTAACTTAACTTCCATAACTGGGTAAAGTTAAAGGAACTATAGCTGCCCAAACTTACAGACAGACCTTTGCACCACTATCATGGCAAGACTTGGTTTGTTATTCCACATGTTAATCCAGACTACTTTGGAGCAAGCACATTTATGTTTCTGGGATTTTTTATGAATGTATGAGAGAGATTTTTCAATATTGCTTTTTGTGACTATTCAAAAGTCAGACTTTAAGTTCAAAGTTGTCATCAGCTCTACTGCTGAAGCTTAATTTGCTGCTTTTCCCAATTTGCTACTTCTCTAGGGATTTATGCAATGCTGAAACATGAAAATGTTTGTCATCCATAATATATTTTCCGAAGTGACTAAGATAGCTGCCAAATTCCCTGGAATTTTTCCTTTCCTGTCTCATTGTACTGCTCTCATAGTTTCTTTCTTCTTTTGAACTTTAACTGAGCCAGTGGGAGACTACTCTGGCTTTGGTGAACTTCCAGTTCAAGGAGCTAAAAGAATTTTCCTTTCTCTAATCCTTTCAACCAATTTCTTAAACCATGCTCTGGGTAGGTTCCTAATTAACCATTTTATGCTCTCCAGCGGTCAGCCCAGGACTCCACTGTCAATAGAAGCCTAAGGAATGTGTAATAGGAAATCATCATTGTTATTCCTCATGGTGAAGTATATTCCATCTTCCATTTATAGATCCATTGTTTTCATTTGTAAGCCATTGTGAACATTTGTTCATTTATTTTCATTTTCTGCCAATACACATTCTTGGAATAAGCAAATTCTTCAAGATCTGAATAAGCTTGAAATATTAGGATTGTCTTTTGGTAATAGCATTATGGATGATTCTAATGTATTATTGATATTTAAAAATATATGAATTACTTTTATAGTTAAAACAAAGACATTTTAATTTGATTAAAAATAGACTTTCCAAAGTTATTATCTAGTTAAAATAGTATTGCATCTTATATATTTTAAATTTATCTCAACATTTTCTCTTTTTTAAAGCATCACCTGGTACAATGTTCAATATATTAGCATTTGGTAGAATTGTTCATCTTCATCACTTTCAGCCACAGCAGGTTAAGATGTGGAAAATTTAAATAGAAACTCTTTCATAGCCACACGTTTTTATGATCCCAAGACATCTCGCTAATTGCCCCAGTGTCATTTATTACCTTATTGGGAAAGTACTCTAATGCCTAGAAGTTGCCCCATGGATATCATTTAATTCATAGCAGAGAAGACTATCTTGAAATCAGGACTTTCAGTTACTCCAAATGAAAGCCATTGAAATTGAATTTGGCACAATGGGAGGCTAGGGCCAACTCAATTCTTCATGGAAGAGACTGTGAATTATGTACATATGTCTTATTAAAGCCAAAATAATGTATCTCAATGCACTTTCTACTTAATTGGGTTCCTCCTTAGCTGGACTTTTTAACAAGAGAAGTGTGCTTTAGGGAAAGCCAGAGAGGAAAAAGAGAGCTGTCTTAACCAATTGTGGTTAAATACCTTACTCTATAAATTATAAAAGCATATGAGCTTTGCTAGAGCTACTCCTAGAACCTTGGACGAGGCCTGAGCAAGTGAGAGGGTCTAAGATTTCAGTGTCATATTTATCATAAATCTGTTTCTGGGACCCCAACAGTTCATTAAAGGTCCCAAAAGTCCATGAAATAGTTGAACAATTTGTTTTAATTCCCGAGAGCAAACATTTCCAAATAGATGCAACAATTAAAGGCAAACTTGGTCATAATCAAGTTTATCATTTAATGTCATTTGGGCAACTATTGCATTACGTTGGTGTTTTCTTGGTTAAGCTCTCTAGGAGTAATTATATAAGATCTTGGCATTGGAGGAAAAGGGACCAGAATTGTCTTCTATCCACCTAGCCTCTACTGAGAGTAACATGCCACCTGGTTCCCATCATCACGTATTTTCACACATTGTTGCTGTCTACAGTGTCCAAGGTTGGACTGTGTCCACTCTAACCTATTTTGAACCTAGTCGTTCACAGCAGGCATTTTCAGGGTTCTCCCAAGTGCTGTAGAAACATTTCACCTTCACCACAATGGATGTTGCTGACAATAATGTGGAGTCTGCATACCCACTCACTGAGCACATCTCTCAGCATTTGCCATTTTGGAAGATTCTTCTAGTTCTAAATAAATATTAAATGAAATGTTCAACTTTGCACTTGTAATTTTTCTTATATATATATATATACATATATATACATATATATACATATATATATACATATATATACATATACTTTTTTCTTTTTTTTTTTTGCTGTACCGGAGGATTGAACCCAGGGGCGTTCTACCTCCGCGCTACGCCCCCGGCCCTATTTTTTTATACTTTATTTTGAAACCGGGTCTCACGAAGTTGCAGAGGGCCTCACTAAGGAGAGAGAGAGAAAGAGAGACAGAGAGAGAGCGAGAAAGCTGAGGCTGGCCGCGAACCCAGATCCTCTGGTCTCCGCCTCCCAAAGTACTGGGATTACAAGCGTGCGCCACCACGCCCGGCTTTATATACATATACTTTAAACCCTCTAAACCTAACCATGACTACAAATATCATCATACCTTCATTTGAATGAAAATAAGTGTTTTTTTCCTTTTGCTCAGTGTGGTATGTCAAAAGTTTATGTGGAATCTGCAGTATGGAAATCACTCAATCAATATCTATGGAATAAATGGAAGTCATTGTTTAACTGCAGTTCCACAGCTGAATGTTTTATTTGTTCTTAGACTTGCTCCACCCAGTTTCTTGTATTAGATTTTCTCTATAAAGTCCATGATGTCTACATGGAAATATTGAAAACACAAAATTCTTGAAAAACTCTGATAATATAAAAAGCATTTATTTTCTACAGTAGTGAAGGATTCATTTTGGAAAATATGAAGACAAAAAGCATTTGAAGAATGCATTGAAGAAAAGAAAAGGTGAAAGTGGGTAGTAATGAGGACAAAACAAGATAGATACTATAAGAGGTAAGAGTGAAAACAGACAAGAGTTGAAATGAAAAATGGCTGACCTTAATTTTCCTTTCACCTTAAGATAAATTCAAAGAAAACATAAAAATTAGCCCACCAAATGCTCTGTGCATGTATGTCACTATCACTATGAACTACATTATGATTTGAGACTGTAATGCACTAAAATATATTTTTTTTAAAAAAATTAGCTTTGACAGTTATCCAGACTCAATGAACAATTGAAATTTAGAATTTGGAGCCACCAGCATTTAAGAAAGTTCTAAGATTTAGAATAGTAGTTCCCATTTGTCCAACCCTAACTTCAGATCATGCTCTGGAACATTTCTTTTCTAATAGTGATGATAACTAATACAAACTCACATGAGTAACAAAAAAGGAAGATTTAAATTTCAAAATGAAAACTTTTCTTAAAAAAATCACTATTTTAAATTGGTTCATCCTTTCCACCCCAGACTCTTTCACATTACTTTGCATTTTAGTGTTTTTCTTTCCTGATGCTAAATTTTCTCCATGTTGCTTAAGTGAACCAGTTATCTCCCTTTAGGTTTGTGAAATATTCCTAGAATACTGTCATTCTTCATGTCCCAAGTCCTTTTCTCTCTTAAATTTCTTATTTATATGTATAAATGTATATGTATCCATTTTAAGTATCTATGTATTTAGTAACCCCTATAAAGTTCAGGTTTTATTCAATTTTATAGTTTTTCTAAATGTATAGTATCATCCTAATTGTCTATTTTTTCCTTTGGATAATTTATTTAAACCATTTAAAATCAACAACCCCTTATGTCTTCCATTATACAATGATTCAAATCTACCTCAATTATAAAAACTAAACAGAGAAACATTCCAATCATGAGATTTTGGGAATCCTTTCTGTTCCAGTAAAAATGCAGTTTAGTAAAATTGAGAAAACAAAATCTACAGCTACAAGGTCTCAAGTATAAATTAGGTAATGTCAATGAAAATAATATGTTTGTAGTTATTTGAGAATAAGGCTATATAACATTTGAGATGTCATTATTGATGATTAAGTTATAAATAAGTGCTAAAACTTTACTGAGTATCAGTTATATTCTCAAGATAGTGTGTTAATTCTTTAGAGGCATCTTTGTATTTAATCTTCAGAACTCTAAAATACAGGCACAATTATTAGCCCTGTTTTACTGATATGTAATTGAAGCTGAGATAATTTAAATAATTTGTTCAAGGCCATATTACAAGTAAATCTTATATTCAGTAATTGAATCCTGGTCAATCTAATTTCAGAAGATAATTTCTTAAGTGCTAAACAAGTGTTTCCCAACTTGCGATATCCAGATGAATTCAATTATTTCAATAGTTATGTTATTACTTTAATACATGTTAGAAAAATATAACACATTTAACCATGATTTCATAGATATGATTTGTCTTAAATATAAATACTAAAAAAGACAGGTGATACCCAGATATGATGAAATCAGGAAAGTGATAGGTATATAATTGATTGAATTTGGGGAAATTCTATAGTGACCTATTGTGCCTCTCCAGTAAGTAGTAGAGATATTTGGGTTCTACTCAAGAATTGCACTAAGGGAGATAGGTGAGTTTATTTTTAGTATATAATACCCTAGGAATAACTTATACACTTTGTGTCCTCATGATACTCTTTGGTTACCAAGGTGTCATTTTCTATTATTGGAGCTCATTTTATCTCCCCAAATTTATCTGACCTATGTCCATTTCTTAAGTGCCATGCATTCTGGGAAACTAACAGTTTTCCTCTATAAGTTAATTTTTTTGTTATAGCAACACTTACTACTTAAACCATAGGAATGAATAATTATAGTTATTTTAGGCATTGTGTCACAGCCAGGATATTATTCCAGGTAAGAAAGCTGGATTCTTTTGATGCTCCGTAAATCACGCCAGGTAATTATGATGTTGAATTGCTTGTGAAGGTGACTCTCCTTTTACTATCAACAGGAATCAAATCATTTTGAACTGAATGTTTTATCTCATGACAAAGATAAGTTTTCTACTTTAATAGAAAATGAAAGTTTTATCACAACTTCATACAATTATTTAACTTGAAGCCTTGTTAATAACCTTGTTACTGAGCCTCAGATATGTACCAGTCACTGTTGGAGGCATTGTTCCTACTCTTAGGGGTGTGTGTGTGTGTGTGTGTGTGCGTGCATGTCTGTGTGTGTTTGTGTGTGTTCTGGGATAAAATGGAGTGGCGGTAATTACCAGTGTGTCTTAGTCCATTTTCTGTTGCTATAACAGAATATGGAAGACTGGGTAATTTATAAAGGGAAGAGTTTTATTTGGGGTCACAGTTCTAGAAGTACAAGAGTATGATGCAGATGTCTGTTGGATTTCTGGTAAGGGTTTCATACAGC
This sequence comes from Glis glis, assembly GCA_004027185.1. NCBI lineage: Eukaryota > Metazoa > Chordata > Mammalia > Rodentia > Gliridae > Glis > Glis glis. The sequence continues at coordinate 27,068 of PVJS01001600.1, forward strand.
TTCAATTCATGACTGAAGGTGGAGAGAGAGAGGCAGCCAACTCTATTCATTGTTAAACAATTCCCATTAGAAAAAACATTAATCCATTCATGATGGGGGATCCCTCATAACCCTCCAAACCTTTATAAGTCACCATCACTTCTCAAACTGTTACCTTGGCGACCAAGTCTCAACATGAGTTTTGGTGGGGACAAATCATATTCAAACCATATCACAGGGCTAAGAGATAGACAAATGCATAGGTGATTATGTTGCAGCATGATTCGCTCTATGGTTGAGACACATCTGGGGCGTCTCAGCATAGGGAAGGGGCATTATCTCTCTGGCCAAGGATGCCTAAGACAGGCTTACTGGAGAAGACATGCGCTGAGCTGAATCTTCAAGGAAAATTAAGGGTTAGCCACATAGATGAGAAGAAAAGAGCATTCAGGGCAGAAGGAACAAAATGTCAAATATGTGGAAGATAAAGAAAGCTTGTCACTCTTGGTGACGAGCACATAGTTCAGTGTGGTAAAGATGATCTTGAACTGCAATTTAAACTGGCACTCTTTTTTTTGTATCTTCAGGCTGCAGCCCCAGAATATGGGGATGCAATCAGAAAACACAACCCTTGACACAGCAATGAATGATCATATACAACTGATGAAACAAACTACTGCACTTAGATAATTGCTCACTATGTAGAATCCCCAAATCCCTAAGAAAGTTGCAAATTTTAAATGTAATGCATGAAACACAAGATAAAATCCACAGACATTTATTTATTTTTCATATAGCAAGTATTTATTAAGAACCTATTGTATGTTAGGAATGGTGCTGATTCAGGGATGCAATGATGAGCAGGCTATGCTCTGTGCATCTGAACATGCAATGATATTGTAACAAAAACAGTCTGTGCTGAGTCTGAATCACAAGAGACAAGTAGAAAACAATGCTCAGTGGAATCCTGGCCTTTTTACAGAAATGGGCAGCCTTGGTTGCTATCACAGGTGTCCTGATGTGCGCAGAAGGTTAATCCCTATTGTTAAGGAAGACACACATCACTCTTAATAAGACTATTTTTTGTAAAAATATCTAGTACCTTTACTTTAACTCTTTAATCATTAAGAACCTTTTATATCAGTAGTTTTGCTTTTGCTAGTAGGAATAAAATATAATGATAAAACAAACAAACAGAAAGAACAGGTGTAGCCTGAATCTCCTGCCTATTCTAATATCTGTTTTCAGCCAGTAATATTGTGTGATGTCTGATCAGACAGACTCTTGTGGATAAGTGTTTATGACTGCACTCCAAGGCCTCTTGTAGGTAATAGAAAATGATACAGGCCAATTTAAGAATCAAACATGCAGTTTGAGGAAATCAGCAAAAGCAGTAGTTGGTGGTCTCTGTGGTTCATCCAGTCAGACACTGTCTTTCCCGTTATCTTATATGAATTGTCCTAGGAGTTTATTGCTAGATACTCATGCAAAGAAAATAGAATAATAAAAGAAATGGCCAGTGTCCATCATCAGTAAAAATTAGAATGTATCTCTAAATAATATCTGATAATATCTGTTTTCAAAAGTAAAAATATATCTTCAATGCCAGTGATCCTTAAAAAATTATAACAGCTCATTAACATTATTGATCCCAAATATGTCATTTTTCTTAAGCATTCATTTGAATCACGACTAAAAAAGGCTACACATTATAATTGGTTGATATGGCATTCGAGTCTCCTTTTAATCTCTAAGGATCTCCTTCAATTTTGTTTTCTGACTGTAATTTAAATGCTGAGGGAAAAGAAGAGCCATCCCCCTGCAGGTTCATCTGACATGTTCATCAGTCATCCTTATTTCCACTAAATTAACATTTGCATCTAAGGGTTTCTTCAAAATCAAGTTTCTCTTTCATTTTATTTTTCACAAGATTACTCCATAGGCCATATGTTATATCAAGAGACACATTAAATCTAATAATCTTTTTCTTTTTTGTCACTTTAGTAGTTATTGATGCTCAATGCCTAGATTATAAATCACCTTTAGATGAATCAATCTACATTTGAAACTGTATTTAAAGGAAATCTTGTGTCCTTCACAGCCCCATCAACTGAATACAGAAAACAATCAGTTTAGATGGTATTTTTTAAGTCAGAAAAAAATAAAGAGAAAGAGGAGGGTAGAAGGGGGAGAAACAGAAAGCATAAGAGAAAGAGGAGCGATCGATTAAAAGATATAACTACTTTTAGCTTGGTGAGGTGGCACACACCTGTAATTCTAGGACTTGAGAGGCTGAGACAGGAGAATCGCAGGTTCGAGGCCAACCTCATCAACTTAAGGAGACCCTCAGCAACTTCGCAAAACCCTGTTTCAAAATTAAAAAAAAATAAAAAGGGCTGGGGGTATAGCTTGGAGGTAGAATGCCCCTGGGTTCAATTCCCAGTATGAAGGGAAATAAGAAAAGAAATATCTTAAAAATCATGTAACTTACCAGTATTCTCGGGAAAGTCATTTCATTGATGCTATGAAAGTCCTAATGAATATGGGCCATTATCTTGATACGAATTGTAAGGTATACACATATTTGTATATTTTCAATTCTCATAAAACCTGAACACTTTGAAGATTATTTCACTCACTTGGAAACTGTTTCTATTTACATTTTCTCACCATGAGATTGAACACAGTGAACCATGGAAATGTCCCATTATTATGGTCATGCAGGAAGTTAATAGTAGAAATGAGAATGTAGCTGAATTACATGTTTTGGCATCATTTTACATAATATGGCAAAATCTTCCTTAAATCAAGAAAAGAAGCACAAGCAGATATACAATAAAAGGAAAATTTTAGTTGTGTTAGGTTTTTTTTAAAGTGTCAAAGAACAGTCAGTATTTGAGATAGAATTCAAAGAGTGACTCCAATATCGAAAGGGCAATTGGAAGGTATTCAGAATGGAAGGCAACAGAGTGGAAATAGACCATGGCCCTAATTTGGATGCAGTATGGTAGACTAAAGCTGGCTGGAATGGTTGGGAATGTGGACAGAGCCCTTATCTTTGTGGTTAGGTAAGTATACTGCCTTTGGATATAGATATGCTAGAGTACAAATTTTAGCCCAGACTCTGAGGACTGGTGTGACTATGTTAGTCTTCATCCTCTAAAAAGAACATACCAAGATAGAATTAAAAGTGCAAGAGGTTAATTGCAGAAAGCACTATGAGGGAAAGTGAGAGGGAGCCAGAAAATTTTGGGAAAGTCATCTAACTATGATGTAAGTCTAATCCCTATGAAGCAGAAAGAGAAAAAAAATCTTAGATTTCAGTGTAGTTCAAGAAAGTTTCAACAAAGTTGATGGGGAGCCCTTGAAGCAAGTTATTAATCAGAGGGATCCTGTGTCACCAGGAGTGGACCCACATTAGTACCCTGCTGCACTCTCTATTGGCTGGGGCCACAGTGGGAGTTGTGATCTTGGTGTGTACATGCTGATGGATTTCAGAACTCAGTAACTGAGACATCATCAGTTACACTCCCCACTGTGACAGTCATATTCTTTATGGCCACCAGAGTAGCCTCGAGTAACTAACCAAGTTGCAGTTCCATCATTTACCAAGGAAAAATACAAATATTTATTTTGTAGAGTTGTTGACAATTAAATGAGCACATATTTATAAAGCAGATGAAAGTTATAGAATTAAAGTTGTGGTTTCTGATACAAGTTGGAGACGATGATAATGATAAGTAAATGCGAAATAAGAATTTTTTAAGAGATCATGGAAGATACAAAGTCTTGTTGGCAGAAAGAAAGACTTCTCATGGGATTTAGAGGTTGAGCTGTGGTAAGTAGAGGTTGTTAGTTCACCCTGGTTTTGTACAGGAGAGACTGAGTGATGGAGCCAAATCAGAAAATTGATCATCATAAGGCAGTATAGTACGAGGTAGCAAAAGCCCAAAAGCAAATGTTGGCTCTAGTCAGGGAAAGATAAATGAAACACTGGGAAGAATTAATCCGAGGTCAAGACATCTGAGTAACACAATGTATATGGTCAGGAAAGAAGAAACACACTTTATTTTTTTTTAGTATTTATTTTATTTTATTTTTTGACTTTTGTTCTTTATTTTTTTATTTGTGCATGTATGATGTTGATACCCTGACATATATCAAAATGTATAATTACAATGCACCAATAAATGAGCATAATAAAAAATAAAAAATAAATAAAAATAAAAAAAGAAACACACTTTAAAACCAAGGTTTCAATTTTATGTCTTAGGAATATTGATCAAGGGCTTAAATAATATTTATGAAATTTTTAAAAGTTTAAGCTTAGATAATTTAATTCATTTAAATTTTAGATTTTAAAACTGTGATATTGGCAATTTAATCATATCTAAAAATGCAGGTCAATAGCCCAGGAATAAATTACACCAGGAGTAAAGAGACTAGGGTCTTAATTAAAAAGGGACTTAATTTGTGATTAAGGAAATTAATATGACCACCAAGAAAACAAGTATAGAACATAGTGAAGCAAAACAAGACAAGGTTTCATACATTCAAGAATTTAGCTGGTAGGTAGAGGCAGGGTATTGAGAGTTAGCATAGGGTATGGAAAGAGATTAACAGAGGGAAAACAATAGTGAACTTAGAGAGATAGGAAGCAAATAAAGGAAACTGACAGGGAAATATTTCAAGAAAAACTTGGACATTGGTATCAGAATTGAAGAAGAATTGAAGTTTTTAATTAAAAGATGTAATGATCTTTGAGAAAAAATTCTGAGTTTATAAATCAGCCCCATGGAAGGTAAGGAACCAAGAATACATGTATTTTCTAAGATTTCTGAAAGAAAAATTTAAAAAATGATAGACAGCAAGTAGTTTGAGCACAATAATACTCAGAGAAAATTGTTTGCTTTACTTGGAGGCAGGCGTTGGTTTGGGTTGGCTCTTCAACATATTTTCAGGCAGAAGAAAAGTAAATATTTACAAGCAAAAAATTAAAGATATATATATCTTTAATTATATACATAATTTTAATATATTAAATATAAATATATATTATATAATATAAATAATTATGTTAAATATAACTATATAGTTTATATATATATATATATATATATAATTTTAAAGACCTTATTTGATAAACCCAAAGCCCTCAAGAAGATAGAACAATGAATAGGATTAAAATATAAGCAAATGGATTAGTCTTGGTTAAAAGAAGAATATTCTTTTCTCAAAGACAGTAAAATGGAAATGAGGGGAGCAATGGAATGATTTTAGGAATGAAAATTGAATACTTTCATGTAGGAAGCCTTATGTTTCTCAGTAAATTAGGGAGCAATACCATCGCCTCTCTTCTAACCAGTGATATGGCTTGCTTAGTTTGGTAAAGTCCAGTGTCAGCCATACTATATTGATTACATTTGACTTGTTGGTGCTCTTTAAAAATGCTTGGAAGACTTTTTTACTTATTCCTGACAGTATTAATGAAATCATTGCATTAAGGCACAATTTAGGCTATTACTTTATTGAGTTAATTTATTTAGATTGAGTCTGATTACTTAGGTATCATGATAATCACCCTAGAAGCATCTGAATAAAAGAACCCAATTAATTTAATAAATTCTTTATTTGCTCTTGCATTGCAGATGTAATGAACAAATCAGTTTGATCCATTAATATGGGCTTACCAGCTTGACTTGTCAAATAAAGATAAAGCGACAAACAAAAATGTCATCTATCTAGTCATTCTCAAGAAAAAAAAGTATTCTGGAAACAGCATCAAATAATGCACATTCACAAATTTTAGAATAAGGATACATAGTGATGGCATTATTATTATTATTATTATTAATTATTATTATTATTATTATATATTTAAATAAATTCTTATTCTGAATTGAAATACCAATTTTTAGCCAATTTGGAAATAGCTAATTTTGACCCTTCTTATGCATTAGAGAATTCCTATTATTCATTAAATCACTTTACTTTCCCTAAGAGCTACATAGATTAAGAACAGCTGTCCAAGAGGATCACAAGTTTTAGAGCAGCCTCAGCAAGTGGTGAGACTCTCAGCAACCTGGCAAGACCCTGTTTCAAAACAAAACAAAACAAAACAAAAAATTTAAAAAGGATGGGGTGTAGCTTAGAGGTAGAATGCCTCTGAGTTTAATCCCCAATAACAAAAAAAAGAAAAAAAGAACAGCTGTCTATAAAGTGGCACATTGCTCATGGGCCTCCTAATATATTCTCCTAGGAAAATTTAATAGCATCTATGTTATGGGTTTAATTCCCAATACCAAAAAAAAAAAAGAAGAAGAAGAAGAAGAACAGCTGTCCATAAAGTGGTACATTGCTCCTGGGTCTCTTTTTTTTTTCTTTTTTTTTTTTGTGGTACTGGGGATTGAACCCAGGGCATTCTACCTCCAAGCTATACCTCTAGCCCTATTTTTTATTCTTTATTTTGAAATGGTCTCACTAAGTTGCGGAGGGCCTCACTAAATAGCTGAGGCTGGCCGCAAACCCGGATCCTCTGGTCTCAGCCTCCCAAGTACTGGGATTACAAGCGTGTGCCACCATGCCTGGCTTCGTGGGTCTATTAATATATTCTCCTAGGAAAATTAAATAGCATCTGTGTGATAGAGACATACTAGGGCAAAAATATTTATATAGACTTTAGTATAACTATGATCTTTTCAAATAAGAAGTAACCATGCCAGTCTTCATTAGAGTTGGATCCAACCAAGATAAAGTTCAAGGAACAGAAGAAATATATCCACTTGACAAGAATGCCTTCTACTTATTCATTGTCATGATTTGCAAAACGATAGGGCATAATTTCTTGAGCCAAAGAATCATAGGACTACTGAGTGCCCTATGGTGATGGCAAACTATCATCAATTATTTGAGGAATTGGAAGCTTTCTTGAGCTTCATTTTGAAAGCATTATGAGTGAACAAAGCCATACAGTGTCACTGCCTTCTGATAGTTTTTCAAGAAATACTCAAGCTTGAATAACATGGGGAATAAAAACAAACAATTTTTTGAAAAATTAATAAGAGAAATGATGCCTGATAATCTACAAGTGTGAATTATTTCACATATAAGGAGTCAGATCTAGAACTCAGAGGAAGATGTAGGTGCACATGCTTAAGGAGGTCAATGTTTGGCACAGCCTTTCATTGTAATTCATTTTCATATTGGGCTAGATTAATAATATTAATATTTATACTGTTTCAGCAGCTGTTACCAATACTCCTGCAAATTTCTGCTACTATTGCAGAGCGACTCCTCTTCATTCTTATGGGAGATGTCTGACAGAAGACAAACAGTTAGTCATCTAATTATAATGGGCATCAGAGTCATAATAAAGTTGGATTCCGAATCATCCCTTTGCTATACCCTAAAGCTTCTTGGCAGAGAGAAAGATGTCTCATCTCATTTTGTTTTGTTTCTTTGCAGCATTCTCACAAATTCCCACAAGAAAATGAAAATGAGTCAACAGCAGCACCTCATGGTCAACAGTGTCTCACTGAAGAAGAAAGTTAATCTTTATAGAGGACATTAGGAACAGCCAGGCATAAATCCTCATGTTGTCTGTTACTGACAGCTGTGTCATAGGAACTTTCAGTCTCTGCCTAGACCCTTCCTTTATGGAGCTAAAATTCTAAAGTTCAGGAACATCAAAGAAATAGAGGCCAAAATTCTTTCTCTTGTATTTAGGAGATTATATATTCTTTCTTCTTTTTTTTTTTTTTTTGCGGTACCAAGGATTGAACACAGGGTCGTTCTACCTCCGCGCTATGCCCCCGGCCCTATTTTTTATACTTTATTTTGAAACCGGGTCTCACGAAGTTGCGGAGGGCCTCACTAAGGAAAGAGAGAGAGAGAGAGAGAGAGAGAGAGAGAGAGAGACAGGAGAGAGAGAGAGACAGGGAGAGAGAGAGCGAGAGCTGAGGCTGGCTGCGAACCCGGATCCTCCGGTCTCTGCCTGCCAAAGTACTGGAATTTCAAGCGTGCGCCACCACACCCGGCCATATTCTTTCTTCTTAAAGAGAAAATACACCTGCAAGCATTTATAAATTATTTTATATTATTTTAGAAGAGATGCAGATGTCCTACTTAAAGTATAGCTATTTGGACTACATCTGGACTGCATTTTACACATAGATATGCACATGTGTATTTTACATGCATGTGTGCATGCGTGTGTGTGCACGCGCGCACACACACACACACACACCACTGCCGAATGTCTCAGCTTAGCTAACCCTCTGTCATTAACTTTATTTCTTCATTTCAGATTTAGTAACTAAGAACCAGTTGATACCCAGATGCAATAATTCTTTATTCCACAATGCTCTAGGGAAGTGAATTTATGTACTGGCTTTTAAATTACGTTCATTCTTGTCAGTATGTTGAAAAAGAGAAAACCACACTGGGCTATATACATTCCTACTTTCTGGTCCAAACAGTGTGTTTCAAGGAGACTCTAAGAAAACCTTGGGCTATTTTTAATTTCTTTTGTTTGTAGCTATGTTTTTGGCCTTCATGTGTTTTTATTAAGTGTAACATTATCTGCTTTGCCTGGCTCCTCGAAGCAGAAGCCAGACCATAACAGAGTGAGTGTTGAGAAATACTGTTAACAAGATCAAGATATACACACAAGTATGTGCTGCCATCAGCCTTTCTTCACAGCAAGAAATTATTTAGAAAAAAGAAGCAGAGTGCCATGCTCAAAGCAACAAAAAATCCATGGCCACAAATGCCGTCATTATTGCTTCTTTCAGTTCTGTCATCTCTCCCTGATTTTTCCCATCCTGTTATTCTGGAATGCTTCATCTTGTTCTGCCTTTACCTCAAACTCTCTTCCTCTCATGGCTTCTTGATTTTTTGTTTGTTTGTTTTTCCTCTCACATTTTCTCAATTACATTCTTACTCATGTTCTTCAGGCATACTATTATTTCTTTATTACTTTACCCTTTCTTCTGAATCTGCCCTTCCAGCCTAAGGAAGTACTTTATGTACTTATATTTCCGTAGAGGAGAAAACTCATTTGTGTTTATTTGGGCAGAAAGAAAAGGAAAAGAGAGGCAGAGAGAGATACATAGATAGACACACATATGATCCTTTGAGCTATCTAGCTTCCAACATATGAGAGCTGAGCCAATTATATCTGGATATTCCACTGAGAGATGGAACATGTTCACTGTCAGCTCAGCCTTCCTGTGTTTAAAGTTCCTTGATGTAAACACACCTTTTCTTGGCTACTCGATTCTAGGTGCTACTATGAAGGGATTTTGTGGAACAAATTACATTTCAAATCAATTGATGTTAAGGTAGATAATATGGTGAGCCTGAACTAATAAAATGAGCCCTTAGATCTGAGTCTAGAGGTCAGAGATGTAGGAAGTCAGAAAGGCAGATTGCTAGCTGTCCTGGAAGAAAGCAAATTCTAGCACCAAACTGGGAATGGCTCCACAGAGTCAAGAATGGTCCCTAGCCCACATTTAGTAAGAAAGTGGGGACAGTCCTACAACTACAGGCAACTGAATTCTATCAACCACCTTAATGAGCTAGAGAAGGACACTGATTCTCCGATCCAAATGACAGGGTAACTGGCACTTGGGAGCAGCCTTGAGTACAGCCCTGCCAAACCCTGAACAGTCAACTAGACTACATCATGCTCCGACTTCTGACCTACTTCTGACTGTAAGAAAATCTATTTTCATTGTTTAAATACACAAATTTTGTGGTATAGTAGTAGAAAACAAATATATTCTTCATATGTAGATGGCAACAAGGCAGGAATTTATCATATATATCTGTTGTTGCTTGGTCCAGCCTTTGCCTACTAAAATTATTTTTAACAAAGAAAAATTTCTTATGATTCTAGAAAGAAAAGGAAAAAGTTTCCAGAAAACACTGCTTAATTGCTTACTGATATTTATAATTAATGTAGATGATGGAAATCATTTTACTACAAGTTTCCTAAATGTGGAATTTAGGATTAAGACAACTGTAATGAACAATTATTATTATATAACTTCACTTGTATTCATTGATTTTTAACTGTTGCATGCTCAGCAATGGCATTAGAATCACTTATGTTTTAAAATTACGGTTTCTAAGTACTTTTATGGAGAGCTTCAAAATAGTTCAAAAAGGAGAAAAGTTGGGACCACTAGAACTTCTTTTCTTTCATTCCTGTTTTCATTCTCATAGAGGGAAACACATGTCTAGTATTTCATGGCAAGGGACAAAATAATAAAACTTGGGGGAACATTCTATTCTTGGAAGTGTTTTCCAATGTGGAGTCCACTATTAATGATTTGCCACTCCATTTTATGATATAGATGGCACCTAACACCTATTTCTCCCTTTCTTCTTTGCAATAGAAGCTCTTTTAGTCCAGAGATTCACATTACATCTAGTCCTCAAGAGGAATTTTGATTAGTTTAAGCCACTCAGCTACTGGCACTTCATAGCCTAGAAGTGAATATGTGAATTAAATTTTCCCAATCAGAAGAGAAGGAATATTTTCTGTGTTGAAGAAAGAAAGCTCTCCTTTCCTTTTTCCTTTCCTTTCCTTTCCTTTCCTTTCCTTTCCTTTCCTTTCCTTTCCTTTCCTTCTTTCCTGCTAGCAGTAAATAAGAATTAATACCACTCTGTTGGTCATCAACAGCTATCCTGAAACCACAGAACAACCAGTCTTGGGAGTAGCTGACACTGAGAACAGCAGAGGATAAAAGACCTGGATCCCTGATTATATTGAGCCTCTCATTACAACATACCAAGACCCTGCCTCTGTCTTCCAGTTATGTTAGATAATAAATTTCTTCATTGGTTAAGCCACTTTGAGCTGGGAATTTTCTGTTATCTGAAGCTCAAATATCCTAACAGATAACATGTGGGATCAACACTCACTGTTATTATGCCGTTGAAACTTCAGCTGAGCTTTATTCTCAAACGTAAAGCATTTCAAAGGCCTGTAGAATTTCATCTCTAGTTTCCCTGGCAACTATCACATGTCACTCATGGATGTTCTGAAGCACACAGGTAATATTCCATCTCATCACTTCAATTTTAAACCCAGAGAAAGACAAATGAAATGGGTGCCAATAAATCCTCAAGGCTGCAGAGATAAAGAAAAGAATGAAAATCCAGGAGGCAAACGCAAGTAAACAATCTGTTCTGCTATCTAATCTCCCCTTTTCCGCTCTTTGTTTTCCTTTCTTTCTTTTAATGTTGCCATGAGAGATTCAAAATTAGATATAAATTTTCTTGGAGGTTAAAGGCTTCTTTCTTCATTGGTTTTCTGGATGCATTTGACCCTCAAATACCAGAAATACTGCCTCCTGCAGAGAATAGATTCAACAGTTCCAAGTGCCTTGTTTAAGATCCTTTGTTCTCTTTTTTCCCCACATCATAAGAATAAAATTCAATCTTGAACCTAAATAGACATAATAGACTCTAATATAAATCATTTAAATGCTAATACTCTTGCTCTCCAAACATGTCTTCAATAGAATCAAATTATATACTAAATGGTGGAAATAAAATTGAAAGATTAATTTTTGTCATTATAGTAATGCTGATCTTCATCACAGACAATAAGTTGGAGATAATTTCAAGCCAGAGTTGGTAGCTTTGTTCCTAGTTGCTTTGGGTAGTAACCAAATGAGACTTTCATTTATGTCACAGAAGAAATCTCCTAAAGAGAGCTGCCGATTTCTACATCCCCAAGAACCACTCAGCCAGAAACTCAGTAAGTAGGAGTCATTGCCCCTCACCTCCCCTTTCATCAGCTCTGGGCTCTGGACTGGATTCTCGGCTTCCATTCTTTGCCAGCTATAGTGTATTGTCCACAAAGTAGCCAGCACGATCATGCTAAAATGAGACAGAGCATAGCATTTCTTTAAAAAATTTTCAACAGCTTGTTCATCTTATTCAGAACATGATGGCCATGAAGACACCACATAATATGACCTCCCAATAACCTCTTTGATTTTATATCATGCCTTTCTTCTCAAACTCCATTCCATCCACTCTGGCTTCCTTGATGTTGAAAGGACCAAGTTTTCTCCCAGTGAGTGACTCTGTAATTGCACATCCTTTGCTCATGAAGTTCCTCCCAGAGACATTTACTAGACTCAACCATTCTCTGTTGACACATCCCTTATCTGAATGTTGCTCCTGCCCAGTTTATATAAAACTAGGTATCACTTTCCATCCCTTTATCATTTTTCTGATTTTTTTCTACAATATTTTTCATCACTGGATATATTATAGTGTGTTGTCTGCCATCTTCAACTAGAATGTGAGCTCCAAAAGATAAAGAATTCTCCTCTGTGGGTCACTGTAGCCAAGCACCTGGGACACTACCTGGCTGACACTTGGTAGGAGCCAAATGACTACTTCTTAACACGAATAACTTCTATTCCAATAAACATTGTAAAGACTATGCACAATATATCATAATAGAACACTCTTAATGAAAGCCATTTTATCATTTAATTCTGCATAATGAGATAATTTCTCATTTGTTTTTAAGAGAATTGTCATTTCTTTTATAAGGGAAGTATATGTTCACTACAGAAAATATATGTGTGTACGCACTCATATGACTAAATATGCAAAAGAAGAAAAACAAAATGTAGGTACAATTCCATCCATCCAGAGATGTTACCAACTATATAGAAAGAAGCTATTCTCATTTCCTGGGAAATAATTAAAATTAATATTTTACTCTCTACACTGAGGCAATTTCATCTTTTACCAAGAACAGACTGGACAAAACTATTCAAGAATCACTGACTCATTGGTGAGGATAAGCTTAGTCTTTATATTTTTATTATCTATCTATTTATTTATTTATATATTTTTTATTATTTTCTGTGGTTCTGGAGGTCAAACCCAGGGCTCATGCATGGTAGGCAAATGCTCCACCGCTGAACCATACCCACAAGCTTCATCTTGATCACTCATATGGATGTACACACATTTCAGATCATTTCAACTGAGATCAGATTGAAGATTGTTCATATCACAACCATTTTCACTTTTAGCACTATTCTAGGAACTAGGCTTTAGTAAAATAAACAGAAGTTCAAAAAAGCAAAACCAAGACTAATGAAACAAAAATGCCAGGGAATTTTATCTTAAATACAGATATTACTGGGGCAAAAGAATATTCACCTCCCCCAAATGCCTCTATGTTAGAGCCACTCAAGTCCTGCTACTCAAGGGGCTTATATCTGGTTATCTAACAAAATGGTTTAACTAATAGAAATAACATCAGGCCTTAAGGGTAAAGAAATAGATGTATTTGGGGAACTTATTCCATAAGCAACCAATTGTGAAGTATCCAGTCTTAAGCCTTTTTTTTTTTTTTTTTGCGGTACCGGGGATTGAACCCAGGGGCATTCTACCTCCGCGCTATACCCCCGGCCCTATTTCTTTTATACTTTTTATTTTGAAACTGGGTCTCACAAAGTTGCAGAGGGCCTCACTAGGTAGAGAGAGAGAGAGAGAGAGAGAGCGCTGAGGCTGGCCGCGAACCCGGATCCTCTGGTCTCCGCCTCCCAAAGTACTGGGATTACAAGTGTGCGCCACCACACCCGGCTTTTGAGCCATTTTTTTTTTAAATTTTCCTAAGGACCAGCTGGGAGTGCTTATCAAAGTACAGATTCCTTGACCTCACTTGTCCCTGCGTCAAAATCTGACCCGTTAAAGTCCAGGCATGTTCTCTAATGTTGAGAACTGGAAACTGGCAGGAAATGGAATAAGAGGAATTTCCCAAACTATCCCCTCTGCCCTTCCCACTCCTCTTTCAGTCTGAACCCAATCCCTCTGGTGGCTCTTCTCCCTCTAGTTCACAAAGCTGAAAATGTTGTTCAGCTCGATGTAATGATGATAAGTATAATCACACAAATTGCATATTCCACTCGGCATGGTGCCGCACAGAGAATTGATGGCTTCTTACAGGGCAGTCATGTATCAAAGCTGCAGGACCTGTGTAGAATTCAGGAACTGCCAGGGATCTCCTTCAGTTTATGTTCCCTGTAACCTTGCCGTCTCTCTCAGCTGCTGTACCAGAGAGCAGGTAATCCATCAAAAGAGAAACATCATAAACTACCCTTCTGCCCTCCAAAGTACCTTTTTCTTTTCTTTTTTTCCCTACCTTCTGATTTCAACATCAAAGTTGGAAGGAATTTTGAGATAGTGTGGAATGCTTGGTGCTCTCAGAATCCTGGCCCCTGTGTTTCCATCCTCAGCCTGTCCCCACTGAATTCTTCTTATCAGAGAGATCTTTCTTCTCAAGACACTAAACTAGTTCAGAGAGGAATCACAAACTACAAAGAAACTGCATTGAAGGTCAAGATACTTTTCTATCAGATTTGTCAAGGGGTCTGGCTCAACACACAGTGCCTGACAAGACCTGTACTTGTCTCTGAATATGCCATCAGTTTCACAGTTTGTGTGTGTGTGTGTGTGTGTGTGTGTGTGTGTGTGTGTGTGTGCATATATTCTCTTTATACTTTTGAAGTAGGAACGATAACAACCAAAATAGAAGCATAGGAAAAAAGTAGAAAAAAAATCTATCATGGAAATAATGAAAATTCACTCAACATTCAGTATTCTTAGTGCTTTGGGAGCAGGCACAATTTTAGTATTTATGTAAGTATTTCTGTTGCCTCCTGGTGGTTCTTCAAGCAGGACTAGCCACTGCCACAGAGACGGAGTTTTTGGCACAATTTATGAAAATGATTAAAAGACCCTTGTAAGTTTATTAGGATGTAAAGTCCAGCTGTTTTACAGAAAGTGCTTCCATTTTTATGCTTTCTGAATCTGCTAATGGACTATCACGTGTTCTTGGCTCTTTTTAATTCAATATTCCTTCACTTTCATTTTTTAGATCAATCTCAAAGAGAACTATATTGTTATGCTGTGATTGACATACAACAATCAAAATGGAATTGAACACTTACATACTAACACATCTGCGTGCCAGTATCTATAGATCAAAGATTGTTTTTATAGGTAATTTCTCAAAATGGCTGACATTCAGATTCCATTGTTACACAAGAAGGTCAAGGACACCATTTTATTTAAGAGCAATATGAACCAATAAAATTTTTAATTTGTTATGAAAACAAATGTCATTGCAAGGGCAATATCTGACTGTTAACACATGTTGATACCACAATACATGGAATTTATCCTATATAAGATATTCATAATATTAAAATGCGAGCACAGATATACTTCCTCCCCAATAGAAACTTCATCAATAATAAGTGTCCATCCCAAATAGGAGTGCCTTCATTCTGCATCTAGAGCAAGCTACTATTTTCAATTTTATGTTTATCATCTCATAATTTTTTGATAGTTTTACCACCTATGTGTGTATCCCTAAACAGCACAGTATTTAGTTTTGTGTGGTTATTAACCTTTATATAAATATACCCACATTTTCCCATTTATTTCTTTTACTTAATATAATTGGGGACACTCATTTAATTGACAAATAGGGTAAACTTTATTTTCATTGCTAAGTACTATTGTGTCGTATGAATACCGCTCTTGTTTATTTGGTTTTGAGTCAAAGGATATTTGAAGTGCTTCCAGGTTTTTTTGTTTGGTTTTGTTTTGTTGTTTTACTATTTAAAATTTACTTAGTGTTTTCATAAGACATTATTCTATGTGAAACAAAATCTAGGTTATTAACTGTAAAATCCACACAAAATAAATTAACTATGTTGTATAAGTCTCATTGTGTGATTCTACTTGGGAGGTAGCCACAGAAGCCTCTATAGTTTTTCTTATGATTGGGGAAATTGTCATGGGGTTTCATGAGGCATTTCCTATTTGCTTTCTTCCCCTGCCCATTTCTGTAGTTTCCTTCTCATTCCCTACCACCAAATCCAACATATAACTTCCCCCCAAATTCATTTCGCATAAGAAATGAAAATAGACCTGGCAATCATAAAGAAAGGTAATCTTTCTGCAATTTTTGTCTCCTGCTTATTTCATTCTGAGTATATATGAGTATGTGAGTGTTTAGCTTAAATAGCTGTGACATTTGTTGGGAATTTTTGTCTAGAAAACTTCTGTCAGTGTTTCTCAGCACCTAGTGTCCACTTCTGATTTCTTAAACAGCAGCTCTTCTCTTGGATGTCTGCTACATCTCCATGTGGCTCATCTACTTTTTCCCCTTTGGCTACTGAGCTTTACAGACTATTTCAGGAGTTTTATTACTACGGCAAGGATGGAACATATTGCTTTATCAGTCAGCCTCTCAGTCAGACAATGCTATTATTTCTCTAGCCCTGTACTACTGAATCTCACAGATGAGGTGGTAATAGGATGCTCTCTATTCTCCTCCAACTACATTTCACTGGGTAGAAATCGGGAAAGGGAGAAGTCCTCATGCCTGGTCATTTCATATATAGTTCTTCTTACCCTGAATTGAATGCTTTATATAAAGTTCTGGAATTTGATTCCTGGTTTCTAGTCCTGCCTTCTCCACTTTCTAGTTATGCCTTCTTATCAAATTAGTTGACCTAATGCCACTTCAATTTACTTGTCTGTAAAGTAGGCTATAAAACAAAATACTAAGCTAGGCATGGTGGTGCATACCTATAGTCCCAGTACTTGGGAGGCTGACATGGGAGGTTTGCAGGTTTGAGGTCAGTCTCAGCAATTTAGCAAGACCCTGTTTCAAAATAAAAAATAAAAAGGGTTAGGGGTGTAGCTTGGAGGTACAATGCCCCTGGGTTTAATTCCCACTAGCAAACATAAATAAATAAACAAATCAATACAAAATACTGTGTTAATCAGCTCTTTCTGTGTAACGTAGCTCCAAAACATCAGCCACATAAAACAATAATCATCAAATATTTCCCAAGATGCTACAGATTGTCTGGGCTGGGCTGGTGACTGAGACCAGACTTGACTGACTTCAGCTTGGCTTATTCAGGGATATAAATGCAAGAATTATCAAAAATAATGTAAAAATGATCCACCATTGTGATAGAGTAGCTGAGGAGGGGCAAGTCTGGGAGTGTTGTGAGCCTTGTTAGTCATCAGCTTTGAGGTCACCTCGGTCCAGCTTGGGAGGGGCACAAACCGCCCACCCAAGTGGAGATTTCTGCACACAGACAAATCTCCAAGGACCAAATGAGACCAATAAGCAAAGACCCTGACACTTCCTTGTTTCCCCTTTCCTTCCCTGATTCATCTGTGACAACCTTGATGTTTTCCCTGACTCACCCCATGACTGCTTTGCTGTTTCCTGTGATTAATAATTTCTTACAATGTTTTGTTTATAACCCCCAATAAAAGTAAGACACTGGTGGAAGGAAGGTAGGAAAGATAGATATCTCTCTCCTGCCAGGCCTTCTCAGCTGCCTTGTTGACTCCGTTGTCATTCATGTGAGAAACTTCTAATCAATCAATCAACATCAACACCATCCGCTACATGGGAGAGCTTTGGTTGGATCATTTGATTCTGCTGCATGTGGTCTCTCAGACTATCCTGAGTTTGTCCTTGTGCCAGTGACAGTACACTAAAAATGTGAAGCCCAGGCCCAGCATCGCTGCTCTGTTACTTCTTTTTTTTTGTGTGTGGTACCGGGGATTGAACGCAGGGGCATTCTACCTCTGCGCTACACCCCCGGCCCTTTACTTTACTTTATTTTGAAACCTGGTCTCACGAAGTTGCAGAGGGCCTCACTAAGTAGAGAGAGAGAGAGAGAGAGAGAGAGAGAGAGAGAGAGGCTGCTCTGTTACTTCTGACAAAGCAGTTCATGAGACCAGCCCAGAGTCAAAGTGGATGGAAACTACAACATTATAGCCCAAAAAGTACAGAAAAGAGGCTGTTACTTGGGGCTTTCAATGAAATAATTCTACCGAATACTATTATTCTGTAAGTACCACTATGAGAACGGCTCCACCTCAACTTCTTTTTCCGATGTCAGATACATAATAAACTGGGCAAGGAACCATCCTAAGATCCATGACTGGCATATTCTTTCTTTATGTCCAAAAGATGTTTATGAAGTAGAAGGACAATGACTGTTTTTCTCTGTTACTGGCATTTAAGAAAAAATTTCCAAGACAATTTTCATTGCAAGAAGTGAAAGCCCCATTCTTAAGGTCCTCTAAATTGGGAGTCAGCAAACATTTTCTGTAAAAAGGGGAAAGTGGTAAATAGTTTAGACTCTGAGGGCCATATGTATCTGTCACAGCTATTTGATTCTGCTATCATAGTGAGAAAGCAGCCATGTAAGCATCAGCAAAAGGGCACCGTTATGTTTCAATAAAACTTTACTTGCAAAAATAGGTGGTGCGTCCTATTCGACCTTCAAGCCATAATTTGGTGCCCCCTGATCTAAATGATCTAGCATATTAAAAACTGGAAAGCTTCTAAAATACGTCAATGGTTAGTATTATTTTTCCTAAATTCACTACTCTTCTATCTCCTTTTTTTACTGAAAATTTCAGTATGTTATTACTGAAATGAGAGTCATAGGAGACATAAATCTCCAGATATCAAGTAATCACTATTTAAAGCCTTTCTGTTGTAACCATACTATGGCTCTATGGTTGAGATAGTGTGAAAGCTTTCACTGAAGAAGAAAAGCAAAATATTTTCAGATTGTTTGTAGTCAAGTAGTTCCTTAATAATATGGCTTATTTAGATGACTGATAAAAGTATCTTGAACTTCATTTCATTCAGTGCATGAAATTATATATCACATCTTTCATTTGTTAAGAGTAAATGATATTCATATATTGATGATTTATTATTTTGGAGTTGAGTACAATGGGACTTTACTGCATAAGTGTTAAGGTATAATAGGAAATGTATTATTAAAGTCATAAAAGTTGGCTATGGCTATTATTTGTTTCCCTAAAAACCAGCAGCAATTTTTTTTTTTTTGCGGTACCGGGGATTGAACGCAGGGGCGTTCTACCTCCGCGCTATACCCCCGGCCCTATTTTTTTTTATGCTTTATTTTTGAGACCGGGTCTCACGAAGTTGCGGAGGGCCTCGCTAAGTAGAGAGAGAGACAGAGAGAGAGACAGAGAGAGAGAGAGAGATCGATCACGTTCGCGCGCATGCCTCCCAAAGTACTGGGATTACAAGCGTGCGCCACCACGCCCGGCTAGCAGCAATATTTTTGATGCTCTAAATTGACTAATATTGAATTTAAAGCTATGATAACATGGACCATCATGAGGCACTCTGTATTAATGGGTCTATCTGGTAACAGATCTGCCCTTTCATCTTACTGAGCAGTATCCTTAGGACAGAGACCTAGTTTCACCCAGTCAATCACTCTCTTCATGGTGAAACTGGACATAGATTCAGAAAGGAAAAATTTAGTCAGGAAATATTGAAAATTTACAAATATGTATTTAGATAAAGTAAAAACCAATCATCTCATTATACCCAATTTTACACATTTCTATAGCAATTACTATTTCAGATGTGAAGCTTTATTAATTCACTTGTATTTGTGTTCAACTTCAAAATATTCCTTGCTCAGCAACTCTTAGTTTCCCTAATTGTATGTACCACAGACGATGTGTATTCTTTGTTTTGTTCTGGTTATTTTTAATCTGTGATACCTTAGAACACATTTATTATTTATTGCTATTTACCTACTTGTTTATTTTAATTTCACCACACTAATTATACAGATGATTTTAGTTGACTTAGAAATGTATTGCTTCTAAAAGCAAACTCTTATTTAATATTATGGTATACAGGCCTTTTTGCTTATAAAATTAAGACAAGGATGAAGAAAAAGGCATAATCCTAGGAACTTGTGAACAAGAATTATCATATTTGAATACTCAATTTTGTTCTGAATATGTAGGGAAATCAAAGTAAAATGGGAACCATGGTGGCTTCTATGCTTGTCACTTTAAAATAAAAAAGAAAAGCCAAAATCTACAAAGTACGTATAGTTTCTTAGACTTATGTATTAAGAGAATGTTGACATATTGTTCAGATGATGAAAGCTCGTATACCTTATATACTAAAACTTACTAAAAACCAAGAAAATATAAAAACAGAAATCAGAGGACTATGAACTTGAGTAAGAGAATCTGAATACATTATCATGCAAGGCAGGATTTCGAAAATAGAACAAGAGAAATAAATGGATCATAGCCCTTGTAGCTTATACTTAATATTTTATACTTTAATTCATAAATTCTTTTTCAGATATCATTGTTGGGCACCTTGTCAAATGCAGACAAATTCATTATCACCGTATGCTTATGACAGTCATCCCTATAATACAAATCCAGAATTATATGCTTGTAATGCAGCAATGTAAGACCATTACATTTGAATTCTCCAAATACTCTCTAGGCTTATTGTGTAATGTCAAGAGATCTTGAAAACAAAGCCAGTGTATATATTTTGTCAGCTGAGCTATCCTTTGTGTCAAGGGGGAATGTTTTCTCAGTAATTTGTGAAAGATTTTTACTGTAAACCAGTCTTCTAGATTTCCTTTAGGAGTTGCAAACCACATATTTTTATATCACGTAATTTGTTCAGTGAACTGGGATAATTCTAGATTAAAATACATTCTTTCTACACAAACAATGAAACTTTCTCATTTAAATGGGCAGCAAAAATAGCAGGATTTTTATCACGTTGTGAGGGATCTGGGATTGTGTGTCTCCTGGCTGGTGTTCTTTAAAATAAGCAGCTACAGTTCTGGCTAATGGCATAGGATGATCCTGTTGTCACTGAATTGTACAGATTAGGCTAGATACAGGTTTATTTTCATGAAAAGAGTCAACAACTCTTCCGCTTAGCAGGTGTCACTGTGCAGTTGAGCTGACAAAATTTGGAGAACTTTACTTAAATGAAGTTGAACTGGACTTTTCCATTTGAGTTGCAGTCAAAGAAGACATCAGTTCTCTGCATGCCTTTCTCCTCAGCAGGGCAGCGATGTGGCCCTAGGGCAGGTCTTCTGGACTGGCATATCTTATCCTCCCAATATGCAGTGTAATTTTTGTGATGCCTTGTGCCATGCATGTGGGCATAGTATAGCTACTGTTGATTTAACCTATTTCTATAAAATTGATTTTCTGCTTACCTAGGAATTTCCCTCTTTTCTACTTTCTTCCTTGTCATCTTCTAGGTATTTTGTGCTAAGTAAGACTTCCTCAACCAAATAAGACTGAATGATTTATTCAGTCTTTTTTTTTTCTGGCACCCAAGGGTGTTCTACCTCTGAGCATACCCTCAGCCCTATTTTATTTTTTATTTTGAAACAGAGTCTCACTATGTTGCTGAGAGCCTCACTAAATTACTGAGACTGGCCTTGAATCTGTGATCATCCAGTCTCAGCCTTCCAAGTACTGGGAATACAGGCATGCGCCACCACACCCTGCTTCCTTTAGTCTTTACTTATTCTTTCCATTTCTCTCCTTGATATTCTTAGCTGACGTTTACTGAGCACTTAGTAAAGGCCAACTCTGTGTTCTAAATGCCTTAGATATATTAATTGATTGAATCTGAACAACAGTCCTTGGAGGAGAGTACTAAAGGATCATTTTTTAATAGATGAGAGGAAGAAGGTCAATCAGTTAATTTGAGGTGATACTACAGCTGGTAAGATACTACAGCTGGCAGATCCAGAATCTATCCTAGGCAGCCTAACTTAAAAACCTGTCCTGAAACCATCAATCTATTCTGTCTCCCAGTCAAACAAGAACCAACCAGTTCAAATGTCTGGATCCACCACTTACTAGTTGTGTGATTTTAGTCAGGTCACATGAACTAATTAAGTCTCAATTTCCTCATCTCTAAAGAGAGGCCCAATATCCTTACTAAACAGATTTTAAGGACATAAAATGGGGACATCCACATAACAACCATTTGTAAAATTGAAGTATAATTATACAAATGTAAAGACAATGAGAGATTTTTAAAAATTGCTCTAATGACTGAAGAAGAAAACTCTCTGACTCATGAAAGGTGGAGAGCAGTAATGAAAGGAAAGACAAATATTAAGTAAGTGCCCTTTCTACAAAGGAGATGATGGACTCAAAGGAAGCAAAGCAAAACATGAATAAGCAAAGTAATACATCAGTGATTTTGCTTCTACTTTTCTTGAAATAATAAGTAGTTGTGATTTGGCCTACCATGTATACATGTTAGCATGTAAAAGAAATAACATTGGAGTAAAATACAAAATAGAAAATTCAAATACACTGACTTGGGAAAGCTGGTAGAAGTGGCACTAGTGGGTACCTGGGCTTGGATGGCATTATGCTTGGAAAGCTTTAGAGAGCATCTGCAGGAGAGGATGTAGTTAGGCAAGGAAAGGAGGGGAAGGCATTTGGGCACAGCAAATGACAGGTGGGTTGACTCAGAAGCTTGAATGCATGAAGCATGCTGACAAGACAGTCATCTTGGCTGGTGTGGAACATGACATTAGTTGGAGAAGAGAGAGTTAAATGGACAAGGTTCAACAGAGAATATTTTGAATCTTAGATTTTATGTAATTGAGCTTTTTTTTTCTTTTTATTGGTGCATTGTAATCATACATCTTGATGCAGTTCCGGGTGATGGAGGCATACATGCACACAACACTCGTCGAGCCCTCCCCCAGTTCCCACCCCACTCCCTCTCCCTCCCCACCTTTCCATCCTCAGCACAGTTATTGGCTTTGAAGAGTTTATGTATATACATCATGTCCACTGAGGTGTTTCCATCTTCAAGTCTTCCTCCCCCTCCCCTATCTCTGTCAGTTAGGTCCCCTCCTTCACTCTGCTAAGGCTTCTCCTTTGTCTGGAGTCCCTCCTGTGTCCCAGTTTCTCCCTAGCTTCCATATATGAGTGACAACATCTGACTCTTCGTTTTTTTGTGACAAGTAATCTCACTTAGCATAATACTCTCCAGTTCCATCCATTTCTCTGCAAATGAGGTAATTTTGTTCTTCTGTATGGCTGAATAGAAGTCCATTATGTATATATCCTATTTTGTAAACCATTCATCTGTTGATGGACATCTCGGCTTCCATGGTTTGGTGATTATGAATTATGCAGCTATAAACATATATATGCATGTATTGCTATGGTAGTCTGGTTTTAATTCTTTTGGGTAGATACCCAGGAGTGGTATAGCTAGATCATATGTTAGGTTCATCATTATTGGGCATTTTTAAAGTATATATGTATTTCTACCTATTCGCTTTATTTTTGTTGTTGTTTGTAACATAATAAAAGTAGAGGTCAAGGGATAAAATGAGTCCCCCCCCCACACCAATAGCTTGTAAATGAAGGAAATTTTAAGATTACCCTGTAATAGTTAAATTAGAAAAAAATCAATGAACTTAATGAATGAGTTGTCTGGTTTAAAATGATTTCTGGTAAGTAGCCTTATAAATTTCCAAAAAATATCTATGGCATCAAGAAAAAATATAAAATTCTTAGGTCCTAATTAATAAGATTATCATACAATGTATTACTGGTACATGAGAGGAATTTCTACTATGAATCAGGAGAAAGTAGGTTAATATGGTTTTCCTTCCATATTTGTCCTATGAAACATAATGGTACCCTCTTGCTGAAAGAATGTGGGAACACAAGGCATGCCTCTCCCGATGTAGAGCTTCTGGCTTGGGCAGGCAGGGTCTGCTCTAACCAGCATAGGTCACAACCACCTCCTGGTACAGGCCTTCAGGAAATCCAAATGACAGCAAGTAAACTCTTGTTGCACTTCATCCTGGGTGGCAGAGCCCAACAAATAGAGTGCCACAGACTGGGCTGGAAAATAGCAAATGGCAGTGATTTGTAGTTTTTCATATGCTCTCATCAAAAAATAGCTACAAGGATAAGGAAAGTGTCCCACTAAGAATGTGAGGCATGCTGGAAGAAATAACTGCTAGACATGCAAATTCAGTGAGGAAACATACTAACCTGATCTCACCAGTACTCACATACCCATCTGCAAAGAATGCTTTGCGAACACAGGTTTGAATTATTTTATCCTTAGGAATAGAAGAATATAAATATTCAGAGCATAGCAATGAATGAGCTGGAAGCACTGAAGGAAAACTGTATCAAGAAAGACAGGGCTGATTATGCTTCATCTCCAAAACAGATGAACCTACTCACCACTATGAATGCCTTCCTGGGCTGACTCATCCACTTTGCGAAAATTTGGGCAAGCAATTTACCATGCTATGTTTCAGTTTTCTCATCTGAAATATAGGGTATTATTTATTATACTTCAACATTTGGTCTTGGTATTGAAGGCACTAATAGACATGGTACACACAGTATCATCATAAACACTTCATATCTTCTCTTCCTGTTTCATTGTTCTATTTCTTTCTCCTGATAGGCAACAAAACAGTCAACTTTTTATACTTCATGAGTATTTATTTAACTTAATTTATATGTATTAAACATGTATAATGGATCTAGCATTATATCAAACTCTAGGGTTAAATTTGAGAAAAACAATGTTGATTCAGAAATAGATCCTAACTTCAAAGAATTCTCTCTCCTTCTTTCTCTTTCCTTCTGCCCCTCCCTCCCTCTTTCCCTCTGTCTTTCCCCAATCCTTCCCAACTGAAAATGTGGTGATTGATTCAGGGATAAGCAAAAAGTCAATTACAGAGGCTACAAGGAAAAATGTGTAACTTTTCCTGAATCTAAGAAAATATGAAGTTGAATCTACTATAACTATTCTTTGATTCTCAAGGAAAAAGATTTCTGGTAATGCAGCCAACATAAAGGACAGAAAGAAAAAAAAACACAAAGAAACAAACCTAAAACAAGCTTGGTACTTCAGATGGCATCACTGAATAGTCATGTCTGAGCAACTACAGACATTTTTAACTATATGAAGCCATCTCTACATCCCCTCTATGCTTAAGTCAGTTTGGATTGTTAATTATTTTTTATATTTTACCACTGGCAACTTAAAATGATAGTTATGTACTATGGTTAGCCATGCATTTCCAAGATCATAAAATTTTAGCAAACATCATTAAAGCAAACAATATGGTTTTTTTTTTTTTTTGTATTGGGGATTGAACAATCCAGGGACATTCTAGCCACAAACTATACCCTCAGCCCCTTTTTATTTCTTATTTTGAAAAAGGGTCTCAGTAAGTTGCTGAGAGAGGTCTTGAACCTATGACCCTCTTGTCTCAGTCTCCCAAGTACTGGGATTATAGGCATGTGCCACCATGCCTAGCTAAACAATAGAAGTTCTGATGCAAAATTTAAACATACAAGTTTTAAAAAGTTACATGGGGGAAAATGCAAAGGCTTTGTAGCATAAGAACATACAGTGAGGTATTAAGTTAATAATGTCATGATTCTTTAAGGGTAACTCAAAATTGCTATATATTCCCTGTCTAGCAATCATTCATTTATTTAAGAGCGATCTTACAAGTTTTCCTCATACTTCGAGAAAGAAGACTTCAAATGAAGCCAATTTATCAAGATTTATTTATCCCAAAGTGCACCCATCCTGCTGAATCTAACAGCTCATTTTCTAGCAAGCTACATTCCTCCATTCCATAGCAGGCTGCATTTCCCCTTGGGAAATGCTTTAGAACGTGTTCTTATTCCTGCTTCCAGGACAGGTTTAACACTGCCAGATTGTGACATTCTGAAGAGCACGAGTACAGGTTAGCAGAACCAGTCTGAGCATGATTGATTGATTCAAATACTTCAAATAAGCAATGAGTCTTAGGGTCTAAATAGAAATAATAAGTTGATGACATCCATAAGCAGAGGTAGCAAACCCCCAGAAAATTATTTTAAAGGTATTGGGAAGAATGTCTTATCAAAATCTCCTCCTAAAACACTGAATTTTTACATTACTCGTGCACTCTTTTAAACCTTTTAAGCCCTAAAATAAGATGCAAAGCCTTTTGGAACACAGCAGTTCAATTTACTACAGCAAAAACTAGTAGGGTGTGCCATGCGCTTTGCTTGTCTTGGGTGATAGAGTAGTGAGAAAGGGGGCCTGAGGGAGAGGAGCTTGTACTGGCAGACAGTGTAGTACACTGCAGACATTGTCTAGTTTACACTGATGAGAGCACAGGATTGAGGATAGAGGTAATGGGACCAAGAAGGATAGAGGAGCTCCAGGAGGGAGGAGAACGGTAAGGCATGGACAGCATGGTTTGCTAAGAGCTGGTCTTACATGATAAAAAATGAATTTCAAAACATTGAGTACTTTTGCCTTCTGATATTAAGGAAAATTTTTCAACACGAAGTCCCCCTGAATTGTGATCCAAATAAAGGAACTCTTCCTGCCCACTTAGCCTCCCACGCTGCTCAATTATTCTTTCATTTCTCCTATAGCTATTTATTAGTCACTGCTACATGCAAGTAAAAATACACTGACTTTATAAACAAAGATACAGAATTGGAAAACAATTTTCATGCCAAACAAGAAGTATTGTTGAAAATACTTCCTTTGTGTACACATGGCTTGATAAGATGATTCCTCTGGAGAACCCTTAAGGTAAATTCAGCTTTCATTCATAACAACATGATTGTTTATTTTACACTAAAACTCTTTCCTTTTCTCATTAATTACTATAGATCTGAACCAGGTTAAACTTCCAAACAGTTATAGTATTTACTCTATTGGTTGTGCACTGTTTAAAACCTATTTTTTCAGTGACTCATCAATTTTGTTGTCTGGCCTCTATAAGACTTCCTAATCCTGAGATTTTGATGCACAGAAAGATACTAATACTTATTGACTGCCTCCTAAGGGCCAGACATTGTGGTGAAAACTTCTATAGATTATTTCACAATGTGCTTCATGTATTCCTATCTTTGAGCATGTTAGTCTGTTATTAGCACAGACTCAGTATGAGATAGTCCATAAATTAGTCATTCATTCTCATTTTTCTTATTCAGCGTGGTATCGGATGAGAAAGCATTCAGGGTACTATGAATACTTTTATCTCACTATTAAGTAATACTTTTAAAAAATCCTTCTCAGTGTATCAGTATTGTGAAATGTGCTTAAAGTTGTATTTTTAAGTTTCCATTGCTATTTAATTATAAAGGAATCCATGATCACTGCATAAAAAGTTAAAAATATAGGCAAATTCTAGAATTAGATATAGATATAAACAGATATAGTCACATGTGTGTATCTATCTTGATTTAAGTATGCTTACAGAAGTGTATAAATTTGTCAAAACTCATATAATGATATACTTGAAATCCATACAGTTTTAGATATGAGGGGGGGAGAGAGAGGGGGAGAGAGAGAGAGAGAGAGAGAGAGAGAGAATATGAATGTGTGTTTGGCAAAAAGGACAGATAGTACATTATGTTACACTGAGACTAGGCACCGCATTCTTCTGTGTGGCTGAGAGAGGTCCTGTGCAATTCAGAAGTCAGACATGGGAGGAGTTGTCATTCCCAAAGGACTGTTGTAATTAGACACCATGCCTGTCCATCACAGAGGTGCCCAGGGTCCCAGGTAGCCCTTGTTCTCCTTAGTTCTGTGCCATTTCCTCTTCTTGACCACTGACCCTGTTGAAGGATGCAATCCCATACCCATCCCAGACCCTCAGTAGTGTATCCACAGGACTGGTGGCTGTTTCCACACACTCTCTAAAAAAAACCCTCTTTGCAGTCCTGCTTCAGTGGTGAATATATTTGACGTTGCTCCTTTGCCTGCTATCATATTTCCAGATAATATAAAGGATTCCCAGTTGAATTTGAAGATGAACAATTGAAAAAAATTGTAATTATACTTATGTATGCCTTGGATTTGTCTAAACCAAATAAGCTACTTACCTGAAATTCAAATTTGATAGGGTATTTTTTGTTTTTTGGGTTTTTTTTTTTTTTTGGTACTGGGGATTGAACTCAGGGACACTCTACCATTGAGCTATACCGCTAACCCTTTTTTGTTTTTTATTATGAAACAGGGTCTCGCTAAATTGCTGCGGGCCTTGCTAAATTTTGGAGGCTGGCCGTGAACCTGCAATCCTCCTGTCTCAGTCTCCCAAATACTGAGATTACAGGTGTGCCCCACCATGCCCTGCATGTTTTGTATTTTTAGGGTTGCTAAATCATGCAACCTTATCCTGCAGATTCTAACTGTGTATCTATCTATCTATCTATTTATTTATTTATTTATTTATTTATTTTTTGCTGTACCGGGGATTGAACCCAGGGCCATTCTACCTCTGGCCTACATCCCCAGCCCTATTTTTTATCCTTTATTTTTGAAACAGGGTCACACTAAGTTGCGGAGGGCCTCAGTAAGTAGCTGAGGCTGGCCGTGAACCCGGATCCTCCAGTCTCAGCCTCCCAAGTACTGGGATTACAAGCATGTGCCACAACGCCCGGTACTCTATTTGTATACCTAATGGGGTGTAAGGTGCCTGTCTCTCTACCTTTCAGACCTGTACTTCCTCTGGTTATCGCACATTTGTGTTAGGTCTAGTTAATATAGGTAAGTAATCTAATTAATATCATAAATCCCTATTTACACAAAATTCTTTTGGTGGCTCTGTTTTCCTGACCAAAATTCCTATTTACTATGGGGTTGATTCAAAAGGAAAGTTTAGTTAAAGTAACAAAGTGAGCTGTGACCCACTCTACTAGCTGGCCAGCTGCTCTACCACTGACCTTTCCCTTCTCTTGCCATTATGTGGGGGCAGGTCCTCTCCACACAGAGGTGCCCCACATCATGCTCACACAGGGATAGCTCAAATCTGCACATTCTAACACGTCCTGACTACACCCAGAGGCAGCAGCCTGTTATCATCATTAAAAAATAATGGGCTTTAGAATCTAACAAACCTGGGAGCATAACAATTTCCTATGTGATCTTGGATGTATTAGATGATCTCTTCAAATTTTGCTTTACAAATCTGCAATGTGGGCTAGACAATCCCTACTTCATGCAATTACTGTGGAAATTGTTTGACATGTGCACAGTTCCTAACAACAGTGACTGACACGCAGTAGATACTCTTTTTCATAGGGTGCTTTTATTGGTGGCAGAATATCTATTTCTATCTTCTAAAATATTTAATGTTCATAATATGGAGGCTTGCACAAGTCTTGCGTAGCCATGGTTCAGCCCTCTGGCTCTGAGAAAGATGTTCAAATTGCTGACGTCTTCCATTCTACCATGACCTTGCAGTGCCCTTACCTCTCGTAGAAAGCAGGGACACTCAAGCATTTACTTTAATACCTTCAACTTTAAAATATTAGGGTTTAATACCCTTCAGCTTCATATATATAAGACCTTGGATTTTGATGATATGTTTACATTTTCAGGATCACAGAAACTGGTGGTTTCAGAGGATTTTTGTTAGTGGTATTTTGTTTAAATCCCAAAAGGAACTGGAGAACCTTTATGAAAACCCAAATTTTGGTCTTTTAACATTTTCAGGAGAAAGGAAACCAAGTCTGTAAACAATAAAAAAATTGAGGGCTGACATAATGCCCGAATTAGAGTCACAAAAGCAAAAAAGAAGAGGTAGAGCCAGCCAGATATTTGATGACATTCACTGTTAGTATTTTTAAGTGAGATGATGATATTATTTTTATATAAAAAGGAAAAACTACATCTTTGGGAGATTAAAAAAGCAGAAAGGTTAAAATCATTGTCTGGTCTGATGGAATAAAAATATCTTAACCAGAGTAAGGTGACCCTTGTATAACCAAATAGAGACATTAAGATTCTTGGCTTCCCCTTGGGAGTCGAGTAGAATCAGAAACTGAGTCATTCAAAAAACAGAAGTGATGACAGACAGCCTTGAAATGAGGAAGGGCAGCATCTTGTGCAGATGACTGGAGTGTTCCTGAGCTGTCCTTGTGCTCCGAGGACTCTCCCTCCCCACACGACATCATGAGCCCTCAGTTGTCCTCAGCCTAACCTCTCATTTCTCTTTGTTCCCAACTCACTGCTCCAGATTAAGGCACAGAGCCTCTGCCATGACCACTTTCTACTAAGTTTCAAAAATGACTTCATCTCCTCAGCTCCTGCTTGCTCCAAGTTCTAGAATGTTTTTCTCCCATGGGAGTTAGGGAACACGCAGCTATGTGAAATCCTGTCCTTCTTTTTATAATCCCCTTCAGTTAATTAAATGGTCATCCACCCAGCTCTCTCTATTCTAATCCAATGAACTCTCTCTAATGCATTCATTTTGGTTCTTGTCATCCTTCACCTGAAATACTGAGATAGTTTCTCAGTAAACCAACCCAACTTCAATATTTTCCCCAATGGTAAATTTATTAAGATGTGTTTTTCAAAGATATCATTCCCCTGACATTTTCTTTGTGGTTCTTCACTACCTATATTTAAGACAAAATTTCCTTGAACTAAAATATCAACACAGGGATTGTATGTTCATCATCTATCACAATCATTACTATACAATTTCATGAGTTTCAGCTACCTTCTATGTATGTTCACTGATGTGATCCCGCCACCTAACAATGTCTACCATATAATCACCACTTAATAAATATATATTATGGTAATGGCAATAATAAAAGCTATGATTTTGAAAGCATTTATCATGTGTTAGGCATGGCACTGAGAACATTACATATAAAAGTACATTCAAGTCTCAAAATAATAATTTAAGAATGGAATTTTTATTATCCTCATTTTACATATGAGAAAACTGAGGCACAGAGAAGTTAATCAACTTGCCCAAGTTTATAAGGCTACCAGATAATTGAATTGATTCAATTGATCCATTTAAAAATATTTAGGAAGCCTTTAATATTTGCTAGGCACTTTGTTGTTGTTGTATTAATGATATAGAAGTAAACAAAAGAAGCAAAGCCCCTGATTTCATGGAAGCTAGTATGTGGGGGTGGACTGAGTGGAAAGAAAATGAGAGTGAGAGATAGTAAGATTTGCAGACCATTGGTTTTCAATAGTTCAAGTCTCATTTCCACAGGAAATTATTTAAAACAATCATAAATAACAAGTCCAAGGAAAGTATGATTAGCAGAAAATAGGTATTGCAATACATCAGAAACAATATCTCAAAGAAGATATTCCTTCTTGCAGCTTATTATCAGTCATGTATTCCTTTGTGCCTTGCCCCAACATTTTTGTCCTGTCCCCCTCACTGGTCAGAACAATCTCTGAGATAGAGGCATACTGCTTTATGGGGAAGTAATAAGTGCATCTGGAAACTTCCCACTAAAGCTGCAGCTGAGCTCCAGGAGTGCTCTAGGAGGGCACCAACTTTGTAGACACCAGAAGGGTCAGCAACCAGTGCTTCTCAAGGAATTACATTAATATACCTGTACACTGGTGCTAGGATCAATTCTATACCTTTTAAGTTTACAGAGCCTCTGTAAAGGGATACACAGTGGAAATAAGCCTTTGGTCCATATGATGTCAAATTCTCTTCCCAGAGTAGTAGAGTTATTCTTAGCACGTCACCTGCTTCCTCCCTGATGGCGAATCAATGTAGCGTTGTGCTGTACCAAAGACAAATCTCATAAGTATAGACTGAGCTCTCTTAAAAAATACACACACAAAATAATCTGTCTTTTCCCTCAACATTATTTAATACCCTTTCTCAACACACTGCCTTCAATCCTCCATATAGTAAAACAGTATCCTTTGTTCAATGAGAGATAATTCTATGATTTAGGAAATTGTCATGAAGTTATACATATAAGGCCTAAATATATTTTCCAAAGATGATTTTCATCACTTTGTAAGACTAAAATGTTACTCTAAGTATTCTCCATGCATGGCATAGGAAAAATTTCAGTGATCACCTGGGAAGATCAATCAACAAATTTGACATGTTGTATGGATCAGCAAGAATAAAACACTATGAAATCAAGATTAACTTTTAAGTCCTAACTAAAGGCTATAAATAATTTTGGGGGATGCATAAAGAATAAAAATATATATGCTTTCTTCTGAAAATTGGAAAATTAGCCCACTGTTTATATAATTAATAAACGATTTAGCTCATTTTCACAAATTACGCTTATAATGTGCATTTGAAATAATTACCATTGTCTGACTAGAACTGAGCATTTTTCTCCTATTCACTAGTAATTCGGCACTCTGTATAATTATAAAGGCATTTTTCTTTCCTTTTGTATTTTTTACCTTACCCTTGCCAGCTTCATTATTTAACTTTCACTTCTGTAGAAGCAATTATTATATAGACTTACCGCTACAGCATAATTCCTATCACTATTTGTTAGCCAAGGTTGCTCCTCTCTAGAGCTAATTAGTATAGAGTGCTGGCTATTAAAACTTGACAGGACATTTCTTCTGTCCTTAGATGTCCCTTTACCCAAGCTTTACTAAAAAAATGGTATTGATGTAACTCATCCCTATATACCAGCCCTAGTCTGAAACCTTCGAATATGAAATGTTCCAAAGTCAGAAACATTTTGGGTGCCCACATGACATCACAAGTGAAAAATTCCACACCTGATGCTATGTGACAGCTTACAGTCAAAACACAGTCACACAACAGGCAGTTGTACATGTGCAGTCAAAATACAGACGCACAACATGCAGTTATATATGTATATTTCAAGTATGGAATACTCCAAAACCAGAAACATTTTGAGTGCCAACATGACATCACAAGTGGAAAATTCCACACCTGACACTATGTGACAGGTTGTAGTCAAAACACAGACACACAACACGCAGGTGTATAAAACCACTACCACAGTTGTATAAAACTATACCTATGTGTTGAAGATGTATATGAAGCATAAATGGATTTTGTGTTTAGATTTGGGTCCCATTCCTAAAATATCTCATTATGTATGTATATGCAAATATGCCAAAAAATCCAAAATCTGAAACATTTTGGGTTCCACGCATTTCAGAGAAGGGATACTTACCCTATACTGGAATTTTGGTGGGTGCTAGTTTTTCCTATAAAATCTGAATTGGGCTATGTGACCCCCACTTCAGACCCAAGCAGGTAGGGTACAGATGCATGACTGGGGTTCAAATAGTCAAATACATTTAAAACTTGAATTAGTCATGCAAAGATGAAATGTGAAAATCGTTTTCTGTGGCATTGACCAATAGCATGAATGAACCACAGATGCGGATAGAGTAAGTGTGCTCATAGTGCCAGGGTGATATGCTCACCAGGCTATTCCTGGAATGGGATCTTGGACAAGGTTACTGGTTCCTAGATTCCCATAGCTCTTGAGCTCAGTTCTCGAGCCTTCATATTGCTTCAATGACCTATCCAATGACCTTCCAATAATTTATATTTCTGCTTAAATTTATCCTAATAATTTTTTTTGCTTGTAAATTAGTGTCCTGACTGACACGTATATTTTAATATTATAAGATTGATAATGATGGTGATTTCTTAAATATGTGAAATTTGTCTCAGTTTTCAATGTATTACACATTATTATATTTGCTCCGTAATATCAGATGAAAATAATGAGCCCCGAAGAGGTTAAGTGATTTAGCAAGGTCATGCTGCTAGAAAGCAACAGAGCTTGAATCTTGTCTTTTGGCACTCAGTCCAAAATTTTGGCTTTTCACACTAAACCATGCTTCTTTGTCTAGAAATGCAAAGCCAGCAGCTGATCTCACTAAAATAAATCCTTCAATTACCAAATCTTGTCCAACTCAAACCAATAATAACTGGTGCAACCAATGGATGATTAACCAAATGTTTTACATTTTTTGCTGGCTTTTATAGAATGCATCTGACAAATCCACACTGTCCTTTCTCTCTCCACACTTTAATATTTCATCAAGGACCAGAACAATTAAATAATTGCTGATTCAAAATGTAACCTTCAGGAATTCTAGAATGAAGTTACCTAACTTTCCAGAGACTACAACTGCAAGGCCACGAGAAAGCTTTTGAATGTCAGAAAGACTCACAAATGCTTGTGAACACATTGGAAACTCTTAGCATCACCAATTAATGTTGCAGTGCAGTGTTACTTCCAGGTTTAGTTATGCTTTTTGAGACAAATATTCAGAGTTAGTGTTTTGCTCTGCAAAAATGTTTTTAAGAATAGTAAATCTCAAATATATTTTAAATGTTGCTTGCATTGGCCAGGATTCACTAGAGAAACAAAACCAATAGATGATAAATAGATAGATAGGTGATAGATAGATGATAGATAGATAGATAGATAGATAGATTACTTAATATGGGAATTGGC
Organism: Glis glis; assembly: GCA_004027185.1. NCBI lineage: Eukaryota > Metazoa > Chordata > Mammalia > Rodentia > Gliridae > Glis > Glis glis. Next base: position 61,247 of record PVJS01001600.1, read on the forward strand.
TCATGTGATTAAAAAGGCTTAGAATGACCACGATATTCCATCCGCATGCTGGAGAACTAGTAAAGCAATAGCTTAATTCAGTCCAAGTATAAAGGCCTGAGAACCAGAGAAGCCAATGGTGTAACTCCTAGTTCAAATCAAAAGGCCTGATAACTAGGGAAAAAAGGAGAGGGGACAGACAGTGGCCCCTGGTGTAAGCCCTGGAATCTGAACATCCAATAACCAGGAGCTCTGATATCTCAGGCAGGGAAAGACAGATGCCTTAACTCAAGTAGAGAGAAAATTTTCCTTCCTTCACTTTTTTGTTCTGTTCAAACCCTCAACAGTAGAGAAGATGAGCATCCACACTGATTAAAGTAGATCTTTGTTTTTTTTTTTTTTGCCTGCTGTTTCAAATGCTAATCCCTCCTGAAAACAACCTCACAGACATGGCCAGAAATAATGTTTTACCAAATAGTCAGGAATTTCTTAGTCTATTCAAGTTCACACAAAAAATTAGTCATCATGTAGATAAAATTGCTAAATATAATTGCCTTCAATATAATTACTTTCACACAGTGTAAAAATTCATTGATAATTCTGTTTACCCCAAGATCTAGTAAAAATGTAATCACTTGCTTATTCTACTCATAAAAACTATTCCTATAAATCAGCTATGGTTGAACATCAGTCCTAGCAGAAATCTGAAGTTTGTATCCATAAAAGAGGGTTATTGAACCCCAATAAAAGCAAATTCTATTTGAGACAGGAAGGAGGAAGTTTCATTTCTCTTTCATTGGACTTCCTTCCAGGTTCCATGTTTTGGTGTATCAGCTGGACATTAGTGTGTAGGATGTCTATGAAGGAGTATCCTTATGATCAACAACTGTAGCAGGAAGAAGATATCGGGATTTGGCAGAGGGAAAATTCAAACTGCATTGCATTCTCAATGTAGGCTTTAGCTGATTCTGAGGGAGAACTGGGGTGGGAGAGGCTATGATAGGGCCAAGACTATACTCACACATCCACCGATCCCTGGATGTGGGCTGCCTCAGGACACAGGTGTGACCATGGGTGAGGCAAGCTTTCATCAACAGGCAGTCCCTGAAGGGATGACAATCATACCCTGGCAGCTGGCATAATAAATCCTCTGTTTCTGAAGAAACTGTTAGATACTGCGTGGCAGTGTCCACCACATAACGTGTCAACTGCTACTAAGAGGCAGAAGAAGTCACCATTGGAGACTCAATCAATGTCTTAGGCCTGGTGAAGATCACTGTGGTATTCTTTTTCTTAATGATGGATGTTCAATCATATTTGCATAAGTTTCAAATCCACAAAATGTGTATCTCTTCTGATTCCTAGGTTTCTTCATTGGCTCAACTGAACCAGATATTTTCTCATTGCAGCCTGAGGAATGTCACTCACTGGTTCCTTTTGTCCTGGATCATATGACACATTTCAGAGTGAGTACTAGGGTCTGTTTTCCCCAAAACATTTAGATCATGCAGGAGAATTGTGAAAACTTGAATGAAAAAAGGGGAGTTGCCAAGAGAAGAAAGCGTAAGCTGAGCACAGTGGTCCACACCTTTAACCCCAGCTACTCTACTTGGAAGCTTGAGGCAGAGAGGAGGATCACAAATTTGAGGCCAGCCTGGGCAACTTAAAATCTTGACTCAAAAGAGAAGTAAAAAGGGCTAAGGAATATAAGGAATATAGATAATTTGCAGAACCCTTGCCTAGCATACACAAAGCCCTGGGTTTCATCCCAGAGAGAGTGAGAGAGAGAGAGACAGAGAGAGAGAGAGAGAGAGAGAGAGGAAAGATAATGTTGGGGTGGATGTATTCACAGTGCCCCATATGGATATGTGTTGCTTAGTTTCTGTGGGCATTTAAACAATTTATTTCACTAATTTGTGCAACAAATCTTTATTTAGTGTTAACTTTAAGCCAGGTAACAAGTCTTCAGTGGTATACTAGACACACACACTATATTTTTCTTGATCTTATTTTTCAAGAGAGGTGAAATAAACAAGTAATAATTTTATAGATTGTTCAGAGCAGTGAGGGAAACAAAGAAGGTAAAGTGATTGGCATTAAGGGGGAATGCCACCTCAGAAAAGTGTCCAGAGAATGGGCTAGAAGTTGACCTTCTCAGCAGTCCTGTAGGACTTTTCTTTATTTCTTAATACAGAAAAAAAGAGTTAATACAGATTAATTAAGAAATTTCTTAATACAAAAAAAAAAAAAACAAAGGAGGGAGGAAGAAGGGGAGGGAAAGAAGGAAGGTAGGATGATTTACTAATGATTGTACACTGGATTATCGTTTTATGCTGTGGTTATTATTTTAGAGGAAATGTGAATGTACTCTATTCTACTGCCACGAAAATCTAAAAATCTTATGTCTGTCTCAGGGACAGGTCAAAGAAAATTGCAATATATAAAATTACTACATTTAAATGGCTATCAGTGCTCTTGAAACTTTAATTAGCCTGAGTGGTATTCAAATCCATGCAGCCAGGAAGGAAGATGGTAGGGAGGGGAGAGGGTTAGATTATGCAACTGTTTCAAGGGTATACACTTCCATAAAAATATTATGCAGAGCCCAACATGAAACAGATGCTGAGCACATGCTTATTAAGTAAATGTATGCACGTTGACACATAATTTTCTACATAAATAGCAGCACCAACAAACATTGAATACCTACCTAACTCAGTGTAATGCTTTCCCACACATATTTGTGATTGAAGGCAAATGGCATGATTGAAAGTAATAACTAATTGTTAGAGAATAAGCATAAGGTACTGGGATCACATACGAATGCACAAGGAAGAAACAGTTTGTGTAATTCTTAAATGAATAAGCAATGCCATAAAGATGCTCTTTTGGTGCTAAAAACCAAACTTATGGGTCTGAGGAAATGGAGATGATATTATCTAGTTTATCGGGTACCATTATGGATTATGAAACCCATTCCAGCTTAGTTACATCTGCAAATTCATTGCACTAAACTTTATTTACCCCACTAACTCAGATGAAAATTGTGTTGTAGAAAGTATGCTTTGGGTAGAGAATTTTAAAAATGTATCATAGAAGTCAGTGAGCATATAGAAAACTATCAGGGGACTACATGCAGTTAGTTTAAAAATATGGTCCCCAAATATAAACAATGCTCTTATTTTTGCAGCTTTACATGGTCCCCTTCCACACTGAATTTGAACTGACCTTGTATAATCAGGAGAATGCAATGGAAGTAAAGCTGGGTGACCTTTGAGGTTGGGTTATATTGAGCCTTGCAACTCCTACCTGAGTTTCTTAAACTGCTTCTTCTGGAGGAAGTCAGTTACCATGAAAGAGTTCAGCCCCTGCAATACATCCAAGCTCTGTAGAAAGGCTGCTTAATGGGAGAAAAGGAGATGCTTGACCAAATCCAGCTATTCTATCTCTTCTGAGCCAGGCATAAAATGTGAGGAAAGAAGCTATTTTTGACTTTTCCAACTGCAGTAGACCCAACAGAGGAGAACTGAAAAAACCCAGCTGACAGCTAGAATTGAGACCATAGACACATGGCCTTGGTGATACCATCCCAGCTTTCTTAAATAATTTGAACCTATCCAGGGAAGGCCCAAACTTCATGGAATAGGGACAAGCCATTTTACCATAAGCCAAAACAAAACCACTTGATTTATAGGATAAGCATGTGTACTAAATGGCTATTGTTTAATCTGCTAATGGTTTGGGATAATTTGTTACTCAGGATGTTTACCAGAACCAAAATTTGATACTAGAGGTAGATATTTTGTTATAACAATAATACAGTACTGTGTCTTTGGATTTGAAGACACGTGTCAAGTGGAGGTACAAAAGACCTCGAGTAGATTGCTTGAGATAGTGGAAGAATGATGCAAAAAGTGTCATTAGAGGCTGAAGAAAAAGTAAACTGGGTAATATGTTGGCAAAATAAACAAATAAACAAATAAATAAATAAAACTGTTGCAATGAAGTAGGTTAAAATATGTCCATAAACTCTCTGATACTTCCCCTTTGAGAGGTGAAACCTAATTTCCCTCCTTGAATGTGGGCTAACTTGCTTCTAATGAATAGAAAAGGATGGAAATGTGCAACTTCTCAGAGTAAGTTACAAGAGGAACTACACCTTTTTTTCTTGCCATCTCTTTTGGAAGATTCCAGGGAAGATACCTATGATGCTGGGATGACTCTCAGGCCACCCTGGGAAAACAAGGTCTTCTGCCGGCCATGACTGCAGAATCCAGACACTCTGCCAATGCCATATGAGCAAGCCATCCTGAGAAAGCTCGGCTTCCAACTGCCCCCACTGACATCTTGACCACGGCCACATGAAAGGCCATGAACCAGAACCATCCATCCAAAGCACGTCCAGACTCCTGATCCTCAGAAGCTGTGTGAGAAAATATATTTTGTTTCATTTTGTCTTAAGATGTTTAGGTTTGTCATAATTTGTTATACAGCAACAAATGATAGAGATAGAAATGTGAAGTAAAATGTGCCTATGAATGAAAAGATCTAGTTTTACAGAGGTTAAGACAGAATGTGGAAAATGCCAACAGGTTCCTTTTAGTTGTTTTTATATATATATTCATTTATTGGTGCATTGTAATTATATATTTCAGTTGTTTTATATTGGCATATGACAATGGAAGATGAGCTAAGAAAGGAACTGGTCACTTTCTAATCTGGATTTTTAGGTTATACGAAAAGGCCAGGGATAGCTTCAGATGGTGAAAGATTCTCCATTTAAGGAATGGCCTCCAATCAAATCCAGCACACTGCCAGTAAAAGTTTACTTCAGAGCCATAATGGAATAACATTGTCAGGGACTGGGATGAGTGTACTTTGCATGTGAATGAGATGTGAATTGTTGGGGTCAGTGGGCTAACTGTGAAAGGTTGCATTGCCCCAAAGGTAGTTGCAGTAGCATCTCTAGAACCACAAGTTTCTTGCTCAGTGTGAACTTCCTAATTCCTAATCCGGAGGTGACATTTGTTTCTCTAACCCCTGGACTCTGGGCTGACTCTGGGACTCCATGAGCATAGTAGAAATGATGCTGCACTAGTCCTGGGTGTAGGCTTTGGCTGGCGAGGTAGCTTCCTTCCCCTCTCTCTAAAGCTAGACACCATGTAAGAAATATGACTATTCTAAGACCACCATGCTATAGGAAATGCAAGTGATGTGAAGAGGTCCTGCAAGATGGCACATCATGTGGAGAGAGATAGAGAGGCTGAGGACCACTGACCCACCTTCCCATGAACGGAGAACCTATCCTAGGAATGGCTGCTCCAGCCACAATAACCCAGCTGAGATGCATCATTGACCTGAGACCATATCTATTCCCTAATCAGTTCGTCGTTATAAAAACAGTAAAATAAAATGGTTGTGTTTCAAAATTTTAAATGTGGAATAATGTGTTACAAGTCAATAGATGAGAACTCTAATTCCACATAACTCACTTGAACTCTGCTCTATCAGAAAGCACAAAGCAAAGCAAGAGACTTGGTTCTAAAACATAAAGTATAAGTGAGGAGATGTGACTTGAGAGATCAGGTTATAAAAAGACTATGATTTCTACCTCGATGTGCTCTCTCATTCCTTCCCTTTCTTTAGGGGAAGCCAGCTGTCATGCTACGAGGCTGCCCTCAAAAGAAGAAAACTGGCTTCTACATAAAGATGATGCTCGGGCAGCCTATGGAGTAGCCCACACAGCAAGGAAACAAGGCCTATAAGTAATCACAGTTTAGAAGACCTTCTGAGACTTGCAAGTGGTCACAGGAGTGAACTTGGAAATGGATCCTCCCTCCACTGAATCTTTAGATGATCGAATTCTGGTGGACAGCTTGGTGCAATCTCTTGAGGTATCTTAGGCCCAAACCACCCAAATATACTGCTTCTAGATCCACAGAATCTATGAAATAATAAATGCTGTTTTAATCTACTAAATTCACAGTAACTTTTTATGCACCAATAGATAACGAATGCTATTCTCTTTTTTTTTCTTTTTTCCTGTTGAGAAGCCTGTTCCTTGTCTATTCTTTCTCCTTTTAATCTTTTATCTCTGCTAGCTTTTAAGATTTTTATCTTTTCCATTCTTATCTGAAGCTTTGGTATGGTGTGTCAGGTGCAATTTCTTTGTATTTATCCTTACTGAGGTTCATAGTTATTCTTGAGTAGTTGTTTTCATAGCTTTTCAAATCATTTCTAATTTGGAAAACTGCAGCAATATATTTCCACATATTTCTTTCATTACATTCCTTTTTCTCTTTCTGAGTCTACAATTATATATATTAAATCTTTCAGTGTATTCCTGGATTTTTCACATTGTTTTGTGCTTTTCCCATAATCTTATTCTCTGTTCTTTTTCTTTATAAAGTATTATAATATATCTTCTATTTTATTGATGATCTCTTCCAATATTTGTCATCTGTTTTGAAACCCATCCTATGCATTCTTAATTTCAGCTACTGTTTTTTTCAGTGCCTAGATTTTTATATATTTAAATACTATGTTTCTTCAAAAGCTTCCAATTATATCTATTTCTTTGAAAATACTCAGGATACATATATCAAAGTACTGTGTAACTCCACTATCTGAAAAACTTTTCAAGGTTTTATTCATTTCATTGTACAACTCCCCTACCTAAGTCCATTGTGTATCTGATTTTATTATCCATGATTTTTTTTAAAATAACAATCTCTTTTCTCCATGTGCCTGATTATTCTAGGTTTAGTGACATAAATTGTATATAATTAAGCCTAGCCTTTTATCTTCTGTTCTTCCAAAGGGATGTATATCTAGGGGAACTAATAACCTTCCATCAACTTAATCTAATTATAGGAGGCAAGCTGATTTGAAGTTGGACTTCATTATCCTGTGGGAGTCAGACCATTTCTAGCTCGCCTGTATTCCTAGGGTATATCTGTAATTGTGGGGTGTTTCCCAGCCCTGCTTCCTTGGCAAGCTCTGGACTCTAATTTTGTTACTCTTAGCCTCATGATATTGCTAAAATCTCTGCTTAGCTCCTCAACTCCTTACCTGCCTTTGGCATTTTCCAAATACCAGGTTCCTCTTTCTGGGATATTTTTAAGTGTGGTATTTATAATTTTTGATGCTTTCTTAACTCCATGATAACTCCAAGCAGATTTCTAAAAGAAGAAAAAATATTTTGATTAGTTTTTTATTTGTTCATGGTAAAAGTATAGTCTACATTTCCCAGTTTACCATGCCAAAAGTAACCATCTCACACAGAGTTCTTTCCTCCCCAGTGAGAGACAATTTATTTACTTTGAAGGGGAGCTGTTTTCTTTTATGGAAAGAAATAAAGTAATAAACTCTGTGTGTGTGTGTGTGTGTGTGTGTGTGTGTGTGTGTGTGTGTGTGTATTTGGTTTCAGCAAAGATTCTCTTTTGAAAGGGAGAGATTCTGTACATCCTTTTTGTCCCTATACTTATTTCTATCTCTTGTGTTATGACATAATCCTTAAAATTTTGTTGAACTATATCTTAACCAAGAATATAAAAATGGCAGTAACCAGTTAAGATACAGAATGAGACGGCCTGCTATGGGGGGAAAAATGGACTTACGTTGATTTTTGTTCCAAATTCAGAATCATACATAAAAAAGAGGATTAAATTGCACACTTGTGGACTGAAAACGGGCTTTCTGATATCATAAAAAACTATAAGCAGAAATAACTATTCTTGGTTCCCTTCGTATTATTGCTGTTGATTTGGGTGAAGGTGTGGTCTTGCTTATTCTATCTATGGCTAACCACCAAGAGAGGCTAAGGTTTGTAAATATTCTCTTAAAAAGAAGTCCATGGATTATGCACAAATTCTTCTTGAATAATGACTGAGTTTATAGATAAAGGAGTTTTGGAATAACAAGAAATAAAAGCTCTTTATACTCCAAAGTTCTCTATCTTGCCAAATTCTGTGGTCAATTCTTAACTGTTTGTCTTAATGAAGTCTCTGTGACATCAAGTCTGAAAGAGACTGTTTCACTTGGCTTTATTATATCTTATTCTCTTCCTTTCCTCTTATTTCGTATTTACTTCTCTGAATCTCCCTGGCTAATTCGTACTCCTCTGCTGACATGCCTCAAGGATTGAGTTTCTCAATCTTACTCTCTGCTTGGGTAATTTCATTCTGTCACATGGTTTGAAATATCTTCACATAGAACTCCCAAGTTTAATCTAAATCTATTCAAACTTTTCCCTTCAACTTTAGATTTATATGTCTTGGTTATTGGTCATGTAAAAAGATATCTCAAGCATAAATGACCAAAATTGAAATATGTCTTTACATACATCCATAATTCTTGCTAAAGTTGATCCTCCCAAACTATTCTCCTTCTTAATGAAGGCTTTTATTAATTATGAAGTTGTGTAAGTCTAGAAATCATTCTCAATGTGTTTCTTTTTAAAGTACTTATTTAATTTTTTTGTGGGGGGGGTACTGGGGATTGAACCCAGAGGCATTCTACCTCCAAGCTATACCACCAGCCTGATTTTAGTTCTTATTTGGAAACAAGGTCTCTCTAGGTTGCTGAGAACCTCGCTAAGTTGCCAAGGCTGGCTTTGAACCTGCAACCCTCCTGTCTCAACCTCCCAAATACTGGGATTACAGGTGTGCGCCACCACGCCTGGCTACTTAATTTAATTTTTAATTGACAAATAATAATTGTGTTTATGTATGAGGTACAATGTAATGTTCTGATATATTTCTGATATATATGTATGTTTTTAAAAGTAGATTTTAATCTATCTCTGTCTTGAATACATTACATCCAGTTAATTTGTCCCATTATTTTGCTTTATTTCCTTTTATTTCTATTGAATCTAGTAAATCCTATACATTCTCACCAATCTACTCCTGGTATGATAATTCAGGTCACCATCATCTATTTTTCTGTGTAGATCCTCCTTAGTAGTTTTACTGCCTCTAAACCTGCATCCTTATTCAATATCCTTTATTTTCTTCACAGAAATTAACATTTCTAGAAATAACCTTATCTATTGAAATCCATACACATTGATTTTACGTAATTCCCAGCTAGGATGAAAGATGTTTAGGACATGCATTTTGCTGGTCATTTTTACCATGAAATTTCTAGGACTTTGAATATCACCTGGAACATAATAGAAGCAAATAATTGCCTGAATGAATTTAGGTAAGGAGTTAATATATTTTGTTCATTTTGTCACTCTACAATGTCTAAATAACTTACATGGAAGGACATAGTCACCATAATTCAGTGATTCCTTATGTTCTCTAAAGAAAGGGGATAAATGTTTCATGATACATGCCGGGATACGTGCACAACATCCCTTTATTAGAAATTTCTTCTCTCCTTTCTTAGGCCCACTCATTAAAATCTTATTTATTTTCTTTAATAATCTCCTTTTTTAAGACCATCACAAATATCCATTGTCTCAGATATTATCTGTTTTCAATCTCTTCCATAAACATTATTTTTATATTCTGCCAGTATTAAACATATTTGGGTTCTGAGTACTTTCAATTTAAATAAAAACTTCTTGAGGGAGAAATTGGACACATTTACCTTTATCTCTCTTATTCTTCACAGATCTATACAACTAGAATGCCATTAATATTTCTTTGAACTTACTAAAATTTTTTCAGACAGATTGGTAAGAGGTAAGACTATGATCAGGAGACAGCAATAGATTAGTAGGAAGCAGAAGACTTAATTAGGTAAAGAGGTCATTAGTGCAAAGTCCTTTTGGCTTATTTTCCTATTATTTCAGCTCTTCTAATCAATTCCCTATGTCAGAACTTACTAAAACCACAGACTATGACTCCACTGCCTACAATACCTAAAAGATACTCTGCCTTGAGAATAAAATTGAAAGTTTCTTAAAACATTGCACAAGGATTGGCTTTCTGCAGCCCGACAATCCTCCCATCCCTACCCCCACTAACATGGAACCCAGAATAGGTATGATCACGTATTACCTGTAGAATATTGCACATGCACAGAGCACTGTTACTCTCCTCCATCCACCTAGACGATTTATTTTATCCTTCAAGCTGTAACTTAAGTGTTAACTCCTCAGGGAAACTCTCCCTGACTACCTGAATTCAGTCAGGTGCTTTTAAGATGTGCTCAAATTCTTTTTGCAAAATCTGTCATTGGCCTGTCTATTGTAATTGTTGGATTTTTTAAAACCTGATTAAATCATATGATTGTGGCACTTCCCTCAGGAAAGAAACTCTGGCTTGTTCAACTCCCTATCCCTCGTACCCAGAAGAATGCTTGGTAATTAGTTTGACACTAAAAACTTTTCTGTACAAAAAAATGGGAATAAGTGAATGGGAATAGTGAATAAATAGATGGGTGAGTTGATATATTTATTAGCAAATAATATGTGAGTTTACAAAGATTGATAGGATTCTTGCTTTATTTAAAGAAAAAAACTATGGGGATATTATTCTTGGAAACTTACCATTACATGTCTATATTCATTTTGATAAATTAGAAGTAATATATCTGGGTGATAAAAATATACTTTAAGGGAGAATCAACCTACCATGTATGACCTGAGACTAAATAATTAGTTTAGGGGCCCTGGGAGATGAATGTTTAATACACTCAATTGCTTAGTCATTCTTTTTTCATTGTCATTTATCATTGGCAATGCTGTATCTGGAAGATATTATAGATGCAAAGAAAAAGAAAGGAACAATGTGGCATACTCAATGTCAAAAGCATATCTTTAGCTCAGGTGACTGTCTCATCAAGGACATAGTCAGATATCTGTGTGTTCTGGGACAGGGCTGCCTTTGATGGTAAAGTTTCTGCTTTTCTCAGGCAGGATGCCAGTTTGACTAGACCCAAAGTGGGAATCTATAGCATTGAAAGCTATTTAGAGCATTTCCCTTGAGTCCTACATCCTATCTGCTAGGCTTGCATGCCATTATACTAGGGCATTATAGAGAACAGAAATATTATAGCTGGCCCATAGCCAGGAAAATGACTTATTCATAGTCATATTTCAAGGGGAGCTTATTTTTTCCAGAGATACAAAGAAACATATGGCTATTTTCTAAGTGACCTCTCCTCTTAGAACTTTGCTATCTAGCAATTGTTGGGCAGGAATTCTCTTTGAGAAATTGCTTGATTGTATGTTTTAGGATATCATAATCCAAATTTTGAGGTCTAAAATGTAATGAAATGCCAAGATAATACTGCCAGACATATGTAGATCTAAAAACTAAGTGAGAGTCTTGTGGCAAAAAAAAAAAAAAACAGGGAAATAAGTGGCAAGTATACATGTGTGGTAGAAAAGGTAGGGAAGAGAAAGGATGTTTTCAAATACAATTTCATTCTTTTTAAAGTTTTTTCTTAGCCAGGAGTGGTGATGCATACTTGTAATTCTCGTACTTGGGAAGCTGAGACTGGAGGATCCGGGTTCACGGCCAGCCTCAGCTATTTAGTGAGGCCCTCTGCGACTTAGTGAGACTCTGTTTTGAAATAAAGAATAAAAAATAGGGCTGGGAGTATAGCTCTGAGGTAGAATACCCCTGGGTTCAATCCCCACTACTGAAAAAAAAAGTTTTTTCTATGTGGAGGAAAAATTGTTTAAGAGACTAGTAATGTTTACCTGATGTCTTATTTTTCAGGAGCAATCTATAATTTAATTATTGAATTAAATTGAATAAATATAAAATGTAATTAATGCTTAAAAATGCTCTTGGCTTCTTAGGATCTGCAATAAAATTTGGATTTATTAAATGGGCTTCTAAATTGTTGGTATATAGGAGAACAATATAGCAGGGTGGCTTTGTTTTTGGGTCTTTACTAAAAGATAACAGAGGTTGCTGGAAATCATGATTCAGGTCAATGTATCATTTTGCATACATTGCTTTGATGGGGACAGCTATCTATTCTTTTACCTGAGCACCCTAAAAATTTGGAGACAATGATCAGACCAAAAAAAGAAACTCATTAACAATCTTTAGTTGATAGAGCTGCATGGAGATTTTCAGGCCCTCTAGAAAAAGAGGCCAAATTTTATTGATCTAGATGCTGGAAATATAATGATGCAAAGAGATGGGCTATCCATTCCAAGTTACATTCTCTTACTGGCCATCATCCTAGAAAAACTAAATACAGATAGACTAAGGACACTTCCCATTGCCAACAAAGGGAAGTCACAGGCAGGCAGCAATATAGGCCGTAGCTATCACCAACACATACATATATGTGACTAGTGTTGGACAACAGGTGCTGGCTCTATGTCCTTCTGGCAACCACCATAGGCACATACATACATGTGACCAGATGTTGAAAACAGGTGATGGCTCTACATCTCACTGGTAACCATGGATGAATCCAGTATACTCGTCCTGCCCATGACCATGCATGGACAGGAATCAGGTTCAGGACCAGAACAGCATGCTTTGGGGCAGTCATACAGTGAGAGAAGTTAAAAGAACACTTTTTCTCCTCTGTCTTTCAGATGGGAAACTCCCCATCTGCCAAGGTCACTAGCACTTTCTTAGATTGTATCTTACAGAAATGGGGATCCATTGACCCCCAGAATTAAAGAAAAATGCCTAGTATTTTTCTGTGCCTGCATTTGGTAGTATAAATTAAAAGACAGAGGGGATGGCCACCAGAGGGAAATGTAAAGAATGACACTATCTTGTAGCTGACTGTGTTTTGCAGGACAGAAGTAAAGGGTCTAAATTTTTGGTTAAGGAAAAATCAAAAGTTATGCCAGCAAGGTAAATTAGAATGGCCCTCTGGCCATGCTAACAGATGGGGAAAACAAAACAAAACAAACAAACAAACAAACAAAAACACCACCAGAGCTCAAAAAGCAAAAGGAATTATTTAAAGGATTTTTTAAAAGTCACATTAAATGCGTTGATTCTATGTTTAAAACAATTAGGTTTACTTAAGATATTGATCTGCTTTTTACAAAATTTTACAAAAACAAGCCTAAAGAGCAAAATTTTACATTTTATTAAGAAAATTTCCTGTGTTTCCAACTATATCTACTTTTTATATCTAAAACAATAATGTTTTAGGTATTTGTTTTCCCAAAATGTACAGGATTTCTAAAATACAAAACTTAAGAAAACACTTCACTGAGCTACTGGCATCTAAACAAAATCTAGACTTATATTTATATGTTGCTAATTGTATTGTGACCATTTTCTTTATACAAAAATACAAATTGTATTTGTTTTGTTTCTGATAATTGTGTTTCTGATAATTCTATAAAACTATTTAACTCTTATCCAGTAATGTTTAAGAGAGATACAGCACTCAGTGTTTTGAGATGATAGCCATCACCTGCAAGATGGCTTAAAAGTATTGGTAAAACTAACTTTCTGAGTGTTCAACAACTGAGACTTAGAAAATAATCAGGAAATAAAATCACTAAGAGAGAACAGCCAATATTTTGGCCCTCATCCTCCAAGGTCAGCTAGGACCCAGGGGAAAATGGGAACTCACTAAGGGACCCTGCAACTCTGCTAAGTCATCTGACACCTCGAACAAGGGGCTTATGAAAGCCCCCAGAGACTGGGAGCTACTGGCACACATTCCAAAGAGAGAAATGTCCCCTATTCTTCAATGGAAGCCAGATGGTCATAATTCTGGAAGTTGGCACAACTGGTAAAGGTAAAGCCTCACCAAGTCCCTAAGAGTAACCCTGAAGAAACTTAACAGCAAAATAATGTTAGAAAAACTTGTTTGTACAACCTTCTTGGTCTTGAGCACCCAGCAGTATAACCAGAGGCAAATGTGCTATTTCCGGGGTAATGAAAAAAGGAGCTATACTGAAGCTATCTATAATAGTATTTCTACCTTTTACTCACAGAAGAAATAAGATACCAATGCCCAAAACCTTCCTTCAGTTAAGTCCTTATAAGATGCTTTAAAGTTAAACCTGTCATTCTTGAGGTTTTACAGGTCCAGGACCACCAGACACTAAAGGGGAGATTCCTATTCCTGTAAACTACTGGAGGACCTGGGAGTCCTGTTCAAAATCCTACAGACAAAAAAACTGGTTTAAGCTAAGTTAAAGACAACATGCTTGCTTTACAGATGACTCTAAAGATATATGTAAAAACAGAAAGACAAGCAGTCTCATAATAACAAATAGTATGTGTTGCTTCAGACTTTGTGCCACGAGGACTTTTCACAATGTTATATATCATAACTCATGGTCTATTACAAATGGTTTGGCTACCTGGCCTCCAATTTAAAATGTTAACATGTGGATGGCCCAAGGTAAAGAGTTAAGAAAAAACTATAGCAGTATATCTGGGATATTGTATAGTGTACTAATATATTGGTTTTTAATGTAGATGCCCACTGAACCACCATCTGTAACTTTAAACCAGGATAACCAGGCTCTTTCAGCCCTCTAGCTACAGATGGTTATGAGAACAAAACTTCATATGAAGGATTCTTTCTTCCATGGTCCTCTAGATCATTCAGCCCCTGGGACCCTAATTGCAATACTCAGACAGCACCTGCTACCAGATCAAAGCAGTTAGAGCAGTCTTCGTCCCATTTCCCCGACAGCAGTCAGGGCCACTTCATCAGAGGGGGCCATGAGGCAGGGCAGAGGACCTGAGAATAGGAGGGATTACAAAAGGCCATCTGCATCACTTTCTGTGAGGTGGGGGGAAGTGAGTAGGGAAGTGAGAGACCAGTAGGCACCAGGAGATCAGGCCCCACTAGCCAACAAGATAAAAATTTAAATTAAGGGTTTTAATTGGTCAAAAGACATTGGTTCTCCAAATCCTAATCCTGACCAATCATAAGAGAATAGATGGGGAACCTCAGTAAGGTTTAAAAGCCCACCTCTCAAGAGCTTCGGTGGTTATTCTATTTTGCCCCTCCCCCCATGAAGGAGGGAGCTGTTTTTGTCTTCTATCTTTCCTTGACTTAAAATAGACTTTCATATTTCTACCCTTGGTTAGTCCTTAGACTTCATTCGCTGAAATCCACTGGACAAGAACCCTATCAGAGGAGACCCCCCTTTTCAATGTAGCATTGGCAGCCATCATAAACTGGTTTTCAGCAATCATAATACCATAATTCCACTGATAATTTGTCCCCAAAGACTTGAGAACAGGGTACTGCTCAATGACACAGCACAGAATGTGCTATGTCATAGATGTCTCTGCTCTGTGGGGCAGCCATTTTTAGTTCAGGATACATCCAAGAAGAGTATCTGACAAAAATGCTTGAATGACTTTTTTGTTTCCTCTCCCATTTCAAAAGAAAACCCTGAATTTAAGAATCTAAGGTCAGAGGGTAAAAAAAAGAATTCATGATAACTCTCAGGAATAAAAGAGGGTTAACTCTTAAAAAGAAAAAAAAAGAAAGAAGGAAAATCCAGAAGCAAAAATTAAATATCTCAACATTGAATAAAAACAATATAAATCACATGAGAAAGAACTTATACTAGGCTACACCACTGAGTTGAACCAAAAGTTATTAGTTCCTTGGTGGAAAAGTTCTGTGAAAAGATGTGGAAATTCATAATATTTGTGTATTTACAGTAAACTGAATAGAATGCTTATTACAAGAGTGTTTTTATTGTAAGTATGATGTTAATTACAGATCGATATCAACAAACCCTTTTGCCAACTTCACTAATTCCTGAATTGAAAAAGTAAATATTATTTTCAGGGAAATGGATGGAATTAGAGAATATTATATTAAGTGATATTAGTCAGTCACACAAAGTGAAAATTCAGACGCTCTCCCTAATATGTGGAAGCTAGGGAGAATAGGGCATAGGAGGGAATCCAGACAAAGATGGAAAAAACCTTAGATGAGTAAAGAAGGTGACCTAACTGAGGGAGATGGGAGGGGGAGGAGGGAAAATCCCTAATGCACAGGATGTACATACACAAATTTATCAAAGTCAACTACTATGCTGAGCATGAGAAGGAGGAAAGGGGAGGAATGGGGGTAGGAATTGGGGGAGGGCTAATTGACCGATGTATGCATGTATACTTCTACCACCCTAAAACCCATCAAAATGTATGATTACAAAGCACCAATAAATAAATAAATAATAGTAAAAATAATAAATAAAAAAGAGATCTAAAAAAAAAGAAAAAGTAAAATTTTTTGTGGTATTATGGTATAAACCCAGAGGCATTCTACCTCCATGCTATACCCCCAGCCCTTTTTATTTTTTTGTTTTGAAACAGGGTCTGTTGCTGAGATTCTCCCTAAGTTGCTGAGTCTGGTCTTCATCCTGCTATCCTCCTGTCTCAGCCTCCCAAGTATTGGTATTACAGGCATGTGTCACCCCACCCAGTTAAAAAAATATCTTGATTTTCGTATATATATATATATATATATATATATATATATATATATATGGTTGTTCAGAAACAGGTGTGCATATGTGATATTTAGAATTAAAATTCTATTGTCAAGTGTGTGAAAAATGAAGTGAGCAAGCTTGTGTGGTAGGGAAAAAATTAGTTAAAATACATAATAGATATAGTGCTGACTTCAGAAGCACTCTTCTTGCCCCAATGACTATTACACAATTTTTCTTGAGTTTTTTGTGTCTCAATGTGATTGTTATAACACAGAGATAATTAAATTCCTTTGTTATTTAATTTATAAAAATATTTATATGTTATATGTTTATATGTTATTTGACAAAATTATTTCATATACATTAGCTAGAGAAATAACCATTTGGTGAACAGCTATCAATGTACTGTACAGAAAAAGAAAATATTAGTTGAGGGGCTGCTACATGCAAGATCTCATGGTACTTGGAGTAGAGAGATAAGCTACTGGGTTCTACCTCTCAAGGGATTTCTGTTAAAACAAATTGTCATTAACTTTCATGTTATAGGAGAACAAAACCTTAAACTCGGGGAGATTATATTGCCTAATCTCACATAAGAATACTAAAAATAAAACATCAAGTATGAAATACCCAGGAAAGAAGCACTGGGATTTTGTTTTAACAAAAGAAGAAAAAATGTCTTTCACTAAGCAAGGAAATGAAGGTATAAAAGAGGCAAAGGTGACCATTTGGGAGACAGTGCATTAAGAGAGGTTGGAAACTGGAATCATCTCTCCCATACAGGGCTCCTGCCAGTGCCTCTGCTACTGTCTCCTTTTTATCATCATCATCATCATCATCATCATCATCATCATAGTACTACTAATAATAATGACAGAGCTGGGCACAGTGGTACACACTTGTAATTCCAGTACTTGGGTGGCTGAGACAGGAGGATTGCAGGTTCATGCCCAGCCTCAGCTACTTAGTGAGGCCCTCTGCAACTTAGTGAGACCCTGTTTCAAAATAAAGAATAAAAATAGGGCTGGGGGCATAGTTCGGAGGTAATTCTACCCTGGGTTTAATCCCCAGTACCTCAAAAAATAAAATAATAACAATAATAATAATAATAATAGTAATGAGGAGGTAAAGGAAGAGGAGGAAAAGAAGAAAGTATACTCTTCTAACTCTATCCCTTTCATTTTCAGAAAATCTACAATGTTCAATGAAGCTGAACTTTATATGAAGGTAAAAAATAGATCAATTCATAAGAGAGAAACAATTGCCCTAGGATCTCTCTCTTAAAAATCTTTTTTTTTATCACTGGATGGATTTTCATTAAGTCCTGCAAGCCATTCTCTGAGGCAAAGCTCCCAATAACATGTTAGAAAAGACAATATTACTCCAATACTAACTATGGTTTCATTACTGTACTTGTAGTCCATAACATCTGAAGCATCAATTATCTCTTTTGTGAGAAAAAGAGTAAATTTATGACCCATGGCAGCAAAGACAATTGTTCTCTTTTCACAGCCATCTGCACGAATTTATTTTCCTTTTTGGATCCTTTAATTGTACTACTTAATCAGATGCTCAAGCCCTTGAATTCTCTCAACTCCCTTGTTCTCTTTCTCACCCCCCTCCTGTCTTCCCCAAGGGCAATCAATAATCACTCCAGTACATTCCTTTTTATTGTAAAAATATTAATGCTAAAAATCTCCATGTAAGAACTTCTGATTATTGTGCTCTGCAGGTGGCCTTTCCTGTTTCCTTTCCTCTCCCAAAACAACCCCTAAGCAACTTATGCTAATTAACTATAGCTGAAAAGACAAAACTTCAAATCGTATTTTTTAGATAATATCGTCATTATTATCTAAAGCAAAAAAAAAAATGTTGGGAAGAATTTTTTTTAGAATTTAATCTCTTCAAATAAACATTATGCTCCTAGAGTTAAATCATTTAATGATTCAGAAACTTGTTATAATGCCTACATGATTGATAGTCAGAAGTGTGTTCATGTAGTATTTTTGCCCTTAAATTAATTAGATGAATAAAAGAGATCTAAAGTAGATTGTGAACACTCCAGGATATCGACAAACAATGCATTGAGATGTAGGAAAAAAAAAAACAGTAAAACTCGTCTTTTTATTATTCTTTTATTTGAAAAATAAAATAGATTTTAGATTTATTTTTATACACAAATTGGGACTCATTTCTTCATTTGGTTTGTTTGTCATGAATGGTACATGCATAATTCTGAGGCAAGTATGGAAGTGATTAACCATCAATCACAAATGTGGTTAATGTTTAAAAAATGAGAGCTTTGGGTAGTTAAATCTTTACAAAAATTTTCAGTGTGATCTAATGTGACCATGAAATATTTTGTATCACATGATTTTTCAGAAGCTAATTCATGAGAAAAACCATAGAAGGTTTGTTGTTAACTTAGATATGAGTTAAAGTTTTTCCTATTACAAAAAAAAAGACAAAAAGCAAGAAACAAAGGTTTCAATTTCTATGACCTTCACTACGGCAAGTGGCTATGGATAGGAATTTTTAAGTGCATTGATTTTGTCTCTTTAGGTTACAGGGACATGCTACAGCATCACATAATGCTAAACCAAAGTTTCCAAATTATTGAAAAATTTCCACTGCTAATGGCATTGTTAGTGAGAACACAGAGCTCTTCAGTTGCTTTAGCAAATAAAACAAAAATGTACTTTTGAAATTGCATTTACTGGACCTTATCTCTTCTTTTTAAGAGTAATGGTTTGTATTTCTAATAAATACGACAATGACTTTCAAATGGATATGTAGATAATGCTATGGTTGGGAATCGTCCCTCAAAGTTCATGTGCCAAAAAATTAATCTCAACTCAACAATGTCAAAAGGTGGAAAATTTAGGAGACAATTAGATCATGAGGGTCTGCATTAAGGGCTTAAAGCTGCCCTTTCTCTGCTGTAGGAATGAGTTGCTTATGATGGGAGTGGGTTCCTCATAAGAGGACGAGTTGCCCCCACCCCTACTTTCTCTCATACCTACTGTCCTTAGGCCTTCTGCTATGGGATTATATAGCAAGAAGGCCCTCACCAGAACCAGGTCCCTGGACCTTGGGCTTCCCAGCCTTGAGAACTGTAAGAAACCAATTGCTATTCCTTAAAAATTACTCAGTCTATGTATTTGGTTATAGCAGCACAAAACATACTAAGACAGATAGATAGCATAGGGAGTAATTCATTTTGATTGATAAAGTTATATAACCACAAAAAATGATGAAGAAGATTGCTGGAAGAATTCCAAAGCAGTACAAACAACTATAAGACTTATTAGTTCTAATTTCTCCTTTTTTGTACATATAAACGGAAGCACTGGGAGTTGATTTACCTGCACAACTCCACAATGCCTCCTAAATGCAGACTGCTCTAGAACTCAAGTGCCACCCAGGAGCCTGTATGATGTGGCTTTTCTTCCTTTCGAGCTTAGTCATTTAATGTTCTAGGCATGCTTAGCTGTTTGTAGCACCCTGTCTACTCCATGCACCCTCTTCTTCCATATTTGCACCTGCCAGTTTATTCTTCCAATCTCCTAACATGCCCATCAAGGATTCAGCTCAGACATCTTTTTTTTTTTCAGAACAAAAAGGCCTTTATTATGACAAAAAACTTCAACAATATTGTCTAAGCTCTCATTTTATAAATAAACAATGGCTGCTGATAAGTGATTCATCCAAGGTCACCCACTAGTCTAGTATCATATGCAGGGATTTTTTTTTTCATCTGCACTGGCCTCCCCCAGGATTAGCTCATTCTGCTTGTTCTTCATCATCGTGTGCCAACATCTACTGCTAATGTCAGCAATCTGCCCATGACCTCTGGTATCCAAGTCTGCCTCACTGCTCATTCACATAGGTTTGTTCTGCACACTAGTTCTCAGGCAATACTGCATTCTTTAACTCGACCTAGGGAACTTTCATAGGCACTCTCACATAATGATGGGATTAAAGGACCCTATGAATCTGCCTTTAAGGTTACTTATTTTGGAACAATCTTTATCAATTATTAGAATAGCCACTCAGGGTTTCCTCTGAACTTGGGATTATTTGAGGAGAGTCCAATTTCTCCATGCACAAACTGGAAAGGAAAGTACAGATGTCTCTGTCTCAAGCCCCGCTAAACCTACTTTCACATTTATCTTTTGCACTTCTGCTCTGGAGAACATATTAGACCCTTTCTTTAGAACTCAAGAAGCATCTACAGCTCTAGCTAAATCTCTTCCAAATTCTCTCTTTCTCTCTCTCTCTCTCTCTCTCTCTCTCTCTCTCTCATTGATTGTACTATTTTCTTCATTTACTGTGAAAGAAAAATGAGCTCTTATATAATTTATACATTTCATTTCTGTTGGAATTCAGATATAATCACTCTGTTCTGCAATTACTAAAATTTTAATATTATGAAGTCCCTAATCCCTGTGTCTAGAAGAATTCTAGTATTTGCAATGGGGATTCTCCTTTATCTCAATCAAGCTCTATCTTTAAAAAAATATGTTCAGATATTCAATTCTCTTATTTCGTCTGGTCTGTGTCGATTCTCCCAGATGTGATGAATGCCATTGACTCACTGGGCACAGAACAATAAAGAATTTTTGATTTATAAAAGAAAAAAATTCTCAGTTACTATCTCAAAATAGTATTATATTAAGTTACATCTTAGATTATTTTTAAAATTTAGTAATCTTCTGGCAATAAAATGCATGTTTTCTGAATACAGACAGAGTCTACCCAAATATTTCAGTTATTGTGAGAAATAATGATAATGACCTTTAATCCTAAATAGGCTTTAGACCTTGTTATATTCACACAAATGATACGGAATATTTATAATGCTACTATAGTAGAACCTGGCTAAGCCATATATAAGCCAATTGAATTAGTGGCCAAGGTTCTTAATAGTTCAGGGACATATTCTGATCTGCAATTTATCTATACCTAGGTAAAAATAAGCTTGGAAATCTATGTGAAAATTCTACTTTTAAACTTTTAGGAAACATAGATCAAATCCTGTGAACAACAAATTCTATTACAGCCAAATGCTATAACATGAAACTTTAATCAGTGTACTTATTTCCAGGGATATTAAATACAACTGAACTCTAGTGCAGTAAAAGAAATCAGTAAGTCTCCCAATACAATGATTGGGTTTGGAATAAAACACAGGAGTTTAACAGTATAAAGTCTCATTTCATACTTTTGTATTTCTACATTTCAAGATTTAAACATATAGGATTTGCATGCCCAATGCTCTAGGAAGGCTGCATTTAATTTTTAAGGAATATACATCATTAACCTGATTTTTCATTTGTGTTATACCATCAACTGTCCATTCATTCTACACATCTTATAACAAAACAAAACAAAATTGATCTGACCTGAATATATTTTCCCAAGGATTGCCAATTTGCCAATCTTGCTGTAGATAAAAAAAAAAAAATTCCTCCACAGACTGTGACTTATCTTTTATGGTATTCTGTGGCCATCAGTTATGTTGTCAGTGTTGATGAAAACCAATCTGATTTGGGAATGGGCCGGAGTTCTTAGCATCTTTAAGAGACTCCTTAATGAACCTGCAGCTGCTGTCAATACTGGTGTTTGCAATTTTTAAAGACACTTTTTTTTTAATTTTATACCCACAGTTTTACTTTACTTACCAGAATATAGATGTGTTCTGTAACTCATCTACCTTCCAAAAGTAAATAGAAATGTGAAAACAATTGTGGGATATAGTCTTATTGCTTAAATGTGTTTCTTTCCCTTTCATCTCCCTAGAATGACTCCCTTCCTTACTAATAACGCTATTGCATTTACCACTCGTTCTAAAATCATCCTTTTGTTCTTGTAAATTGTTTTGTCCTCATTATGAGAGGGAAGTATAGTGATTTCTAAGAGCCCTCATTATATTATTTTCAGAATATTGGGAGTGTAAGTGGTATCTTTTGTTCTTTTCCATCTGTAATACATATGCCAACACTCGTTCATGCCTGGAATGCATTTCCTAAAGCATAACTCTATTAAAATACATGCTAAGACTTAAAATAGTCTGCTACTAAATAAAGCTGCCAATTGTTATTTTAATGAATTTAATTTTGGAGGAATTTCCTTCTTTCTACTAAATCAAGAAAGCTAAAATTAAAGTGTTAATTATGTTTCTAAAGGGCAGAGGGTGCTACACTAACTACAAACATGTGCAACCCTCAGATTTTTGCCCTCAGAGAGCTTACATATATTCTAATGGGAAGGAAAAACAGGAAAAAAGCACCTTGGCTTTTTTAACATCAAATAAAATAGGTAATTTGATAGCTATATTAACAGGAAAATTTAGTTGAACTATGGGAAATCAGGAAAATCTTTATAAAATGGGTATCCTTTGAGATGGCTTTTGAAAGTAGGCATGGCAGAGATTGCTAGCTGTTTTCCTAAAGCTATGTTCTCATATTATTCTGGGAATACATCTAGACTACATTTCCAATGTCACTAGTAATTATATTTGGTTATAAGACCAGGCTCAAATAATTAATGTAATCGAATAGGAGCAGAACCAAGAAATTTCACTTTCAGGCCTGGCTTATTAGAACATAACCTCCCTAATATTCTTTCCCTTTTTGCTTAGCAGGGAATGACTTGGAAGCCGTATGAGAAAGATGGTAGAATCTTCAACTTTTTGAATGACCATGTGAAAGAGGGTGCCTGGCCAACAGATAGTCTCCTGCTCATTGTTACATAAGCAAGAATTAATCTGTACTTGGACTGTAATACATTTTTGGGTCTATTTGTGACAGCAACTATCTTATTGTTATTAATACAGATTGATAAGATTTTAGTAAGAAGTACTAGACATGAGAGTAAATGGCATTAGTATGATAGAGGAAGGAGTGTGCATGAAGAAATAAAACTAGACAAATGTGACTTACTGACGGTGTCCAGCCATCCAATTGAGCTGAAATATGATTTATAAAGAGGGAAAAAGTAAATATTCAAAAGTAGGATTGAATCAATTAAGAAGGACACTCAGCTGTACCTGGGAGAGAAAGAGAGAGAGAGAGAGAATTTCCCACTCAGATTCCCATTCCTCTGCTGCTGTCATAAATATATTTTTTTCAGTTGCTATTATCTCTGGAGGATTTATAACCATGGACAGATTTCTCAATCCTAAATGCTCTTGCTAGTTCTTACTATTTTTCTTTTGCATTGTTCTATTCTATCCTTGCTTTTCCCATTGATCTATAGAACATCCAACACGATCTAGAGAAACATCCATATATAATATTTGTATGAATATTCAAAAGTTCCAAGGGCAGGTCAGTAAGTTGATCAAAGGAACAGAACCAGAATCATGCCCATTTTTGGTTTCATTTTTATGTCTTCTTTTCATTCTCATTGAGAGGTTAGAGTTAAACTTGACATATAAATATTTGTTTTTAGCATTTAGCTGGTATTTAATTTCCCAAAAAGTTTTCTTCCCATTTGTATTGGAAGATAAATTTCAATAGTGTTTGCATGAAATGCTTATAAGTGATGCCAACTGTAAATTGTTATAGTTTTCTTTGAGTAAATTATAAATCAATGATAAAGCTGGGCGTAGTGGCACCCACCTATAATCCTGGTACTTGGGAGGCCGAGACAGGAGGATCGCAAGTTCCTGGCCAGCCTCAGCAACTTAGTGAGGCATTCTGCAACTTACTGAGACTCTGTTTTCAATTAAAAAATAAAATAGGGCTGGGGGTATAGCTTGGAGATAGAATGCCCCTGGGTTCAATCCCCAGCACCAATATATATATCATCATATATATATTATCATATATATATTTGATAAAAACATCATGTAAAACTAAAATTAGCTCATTTTACCTACATTATATTCTGATGCAGTAGAGACTATTATTTGAAAAAGAAAACAAGAGTTTATGAGAATGTTGACTTTGTCTTGCTTTCAGAACTGATAAACAGTACAGTCAAGCTTTGAACTCCAACAATGAGACTACAGAACCCCAGCTGGACTCATAAACACAACCCTGTAGCAGGAATCAGCTACATGGGCAGCAACTATCTCAGTATGTGCTGCTATAACAAAATACCACAGGTTGGATAAGTTTTAAACAACAGAAATTTATTTCTTACAATTCTGGAGAATGGGAAGTCCAAGATCAAATCTCTAGCATTTGGTGTCTGGTCAGAGCCTTCTTGTTGCTTCTTCACATGGTGGAAAAGCTAATGGAGAAAAGGGGTCCTAGCTAGTTCCTTCCAGCCCTTTAATAAGAGCACTAATCCATTCCTTAGGGTGGAGGTTTCATGACCTAATCCCCACTCTTGTCCCCAGCAACCATACCTCCTAACACGATTGGTTCAGGAATTAAGTTTCAACATGAATTTTGGAGGATACATAAACATTTGAACCATAGCAACAATCAATATCCCCCTTTGGATCCCACAGGAAGATTGCACGTTTCCAGTCTCCATTGAAATTACATTACAGACAAGCAACTATTTCTAAACAGAAATCAATAAAGTCATAACATGTCACGCAGATTTCTTTATTTGGTACTCCCCTAACTAGCTGAGTGAAAAGGATTCAGTGGTAAGATGAGATGCAAGGAATCATTATCCCTGGGTTATATGGAAGATCACCTGCCAAACACCTGGTTAGTCTGTGAAAAGTGTAAGACATAAACTTTCATTGTGTTAAGCACTCATTATTCTTAGTTGTTTGTTACAATAGCTAGCATTCATTTCTTGAATACTATGAACTGTTTATATTAAATTAGAACAATTTAAAGTTTGAGGTCTTTAATTTTTAAATGTTATATTTAGCTTTCCAATTTTTTCCTCCTGGGCTATGTTTCTAGTTATGTCCTGTTCATACTTTTCATTTGATTCTATTTTTATCCAAATACTACCCTGTGGGAAAAAGTCTCCTGGTTGCACATATGTGTGCTTCAATCTATTTGCTCATTAACAAGTATCCTGTTTGAATAATCAACATAGAGCTTCTGTGTCCCAAATAATTTCTCTGTTGACCAGAGTTAGAATTCAGTCCCCAAATCTGATTTTGTAAAAATGTGATTGCAGTTTGATTTTACAATCCTGTAATAATTTCTAGAAACTGAAAGCTCTATACCTATCAGAAGAATTTTTAGTAAATCTAGAAAATATATTTCTACGTTTCCTCCTTACATATATTTTAGTAGCTCTTAATGACATGTTACATTAAAAGAGTGGTGAAACCAGAATTGCTTGTCAGAAAAATGTAAGAGAAAAAAATGAACCTCAAATTATTCTTTCATGAGCACACAGAAATTCAAGCAATTTGGCTGTTGAATTCTTCATTTGGAAGAGTAATTTTAAAATGCTGAAAAACAAAACAAACAAAAGATCTGTAGGAGTTCTAGGCCAAAGACCCTTAATTTTCATTTCTCCTTATTTTCCCCATGAGAATAGAGTAACTCATGCAAAGCCAAACTAGAATCTTTTTAATGTGCACATGCATTACAAATATTATGGATTTTAAAATGCAATACCGCTAGCATTCTAATTTCAATTACCCAAGGTACAAGACAATTTAACCTTTCACCGATAATCCCATCTACTCAAAATAATAGCAAATCTGAGTCACCAAACTCTCACGCTCAAGCTAAAAATCACAGACACAGCTGTAATGCAAATAAAATAAGTATTATAAAAGAGGTATCCACAGAGTGAAATGATGGCCCAGGGAAAGACACTTTGGAGAATAATCTAGTAGGTTGCATGTTTTACAGGCAGAAAGAGAAAAAAAATTCTGTCTAAACCTGAGGTATAAAAGAAAACTACTTTCTTGTTAGCAACAGACAAAAGACTGACTGTGGTCAGTGTTTAGGGCTATGCAAAGTATCAAGAAATGGGCTATCATTACATAGAGGAATTAATTGTGGGGCTTTATAGCAGGTGCCACCAGCTCCCCACCCAACCTCCCTTCCCTGGTGGACATGTTGCCCCCCACTACTGTTAGTGTTGACCTCCCACAGGTCCTTGCTGCACCCCGCTCAGAAGAGCTGACCCTTTGTCTACAAGATGCATCTGACTGAGAAATAATTTGGTGGTCACTCGTGTTCTTTCGGGGAGTGACCCATTGCTAATTACTGTTACAAGGAAGAAAGGAATCCTGGCTTCTTTGATTTATAATCTAGTGATGCATACCAGTCAGGGTTTGGTCAGGGAACTGATCATTTTGAATGATATGGAATAAGGAATTTTGTATAGGTGTTAGACCCAAGCAATGGAGAGAAATGGGGAAGAAGTCTGTGGAAGGTTGTTGTCTCTGCATCTAACAAAGACTGTAGTTGAAAGTCAGCAGAGTAGCAGTTGGAAAGAAGCACTGGACACAAAGTGAGAAAGAGCAAGAGCAAACCAGAGCTCATGGAGGCATGGGGAACCAATGACCACAAACTTCAATTCATGTCTGTCTCCCATTACTTTCAACCAGGACAGCGTAACTAACTTGTAGATGAAGCTGGAGACCCACACCAGGGAACTACACATTCATCCTGTGCAGGACTCAGAGAAACTGAAGGAGGAATCAAATGAGAGCTGGAGTTGCCATGGAACTAGCTGCTGCCTCCCACCAAACACAAGAGCCCACAGATCTGCAGCAGGGAAATGTTCTCTCACAGTACCTCGTGCCCTTCACTGACCTTCAGAACAGACTGCTGGTGTTTCAATTCTGCCTTCCAATCGCATGCCTTTCTTTCTTTGCTTCTTTCTCTTTCTTTCTTTGCTTCTCCCTCCCTCCCTCCCTTCCTCCCTCCCTTCCTTTCTTTTTCTTTCTTATAGCCAACTATGAACCCAAAACCATAGAGGGAAGGGGATTTCAACCTAACTATATTGATACACAGTCACCACAAGCTCCCTCTGGGACCAGCTGAACACACATCTTTACCTTGACTGCACATAGCCTTCGGCCAAGTGCATGTTTGTACTTTCATTCTTCTGCCTGTTTTGTCTGCCAAACACTCATAGGTCTCATGTGCAAGCACCACATTAGGAAATCAATCACACAAAAATTCTGTCTTGGCTTCTATATAGCCCAACCTAAAGTGGCCCCATGATGATAGTGAAGCTATAAAACAAGGCTTCCTGATCACTAAAAATTGTCACTTTATATTTTTTAAAAGAACTATTTTTAAAATTACTTAAAGATAGATTTTTATCATTTATCAGTATCACTTTTCTAGATATCACTTTTGTGCACACATTAAAAAATATATCAGCCAGGCATAGTGGTGCATGCCTATAATCCCAGTACTTGGGAGGCTGAGACACGAGGATCACATGTTCAAGGCCAGCCTCAGAAACTTAGCAAAGTCCTCAGCAATTTAGTGACGCCCTCATTCAAAATAAAAAATAAGACTGGGTAATACTGGGGTGTAGCTCAGAGGCAGAATGCTCCCAGGTTCAATCCCCAGTAAAACACACACACACACACACACACACACACACACACGCACGCGCACACACACACACACACACGCATATTATAATGGACATAAACTAGGTAAGGTATTTTCAAAATCTTTCATATTAGGTATCCAAATATTGAGTCATTTCTCAAGTCAGAGTAGTCAAAATCTATAATTTTGCACACTAAATCTTCCCCCATGCCATTAAAAATATTGGTAATACAACATTTCTTAAAGATTTTTAAAAGAACAAAGAGTCATTTGTGCTCAAAAGCCAAGCTTGCAGTCATGTAAAGCTAGTCTACTTTGACTTCTCTTTAGGAATGTTGTTCCATCATTATTGCTTGGATTATTTTTCTAAGTCATTGACATCCATGCAAATTATGATACTGGGGCACTCCAACTTTGGACAGACATTAATAAATAAACTCATCATGACTGCCACCTGGCTGACAGTGACTGTAAGAAATATTCTGGTTTCTATGAATTTAAAAATATAAAAAAGTATATGCTGAATCAATAAACTGCAGTTCCTATAGAGGAATTAAATGTGGATAAATAATGACTAAGAAAACTGGCTAAATGTCATTTGTGTTAATCCAGACAAAACCCTTGGACAAGGACCTGCATTAGGACATTAAGAGTGGAGATGCAACATGTATGGGCAGGTACGAGAGGGAAGTAGGGTGGTTATGGGGGAATATACACCCTATAAGTGATATGTGCATAGTATGAATGTATCACTTTGAATCTCACTATGCTGTATATTTACAATGCACCAGTAAATGTACAAAAACAAAAGAAATGAGTTACATTTAGGAATCAAAACTAGTGTGGATATTTAAATTTAAAGAAAATTTAAGTGAAAATATTATCAATATGTTAATACTAATGGTCCTGGAAGTTGTTTTGTACCAAATCACACTGGTTTACAAAGAGGTACATACATATAAGGGCTGATGCTCATAATTATAAAATTTAAAGAACATTTTTAAGATTTCAGAATTCTTAATGAATTTGGATGTTTATATGGATTCAGTTGAATTTGCTTCTAATGTCCGGGTATCATTTGGACTATAAAATGACCTCCATGTATTAAACACACACTGATGTGAGTCCTCAGCTTATGGCTATTCTCCTACCCACAAATAGTTTAGGGAGTCATGTTCTAAAACAATACACTCTTGAAATATGATGATAATACTTTGAAATCCAGTACAAAATTTTTCTGTTCAGTTACTGGTTTAAATTTATTCTTTCACGTTATGATTAAATAGACAAATTGCTCCTTGAAATAGGCCCATTATTACTGTTTTTTGCTATGCATTTCAGTGGGTTAAAGAAAACATCTCATTTGCATTAGAAATTTCTCCAGATGGATGTATATGTCTAATATAAATAAACAAGCACATCACTGACATTGGTTATTTTGATAATTAAATCCAACCTTTAAAACTTCAAAGGCACTGATTGCTGTGGTATATACCTCAAAGCAGATCACTTGATGAAGGCATGACTTTATTAGCAGTATCTTTTGCTAACATTTAAAAAAGTTACTTATAATTTCTGTGTTTTGCACTGTGTTTCATCACATATTTCAATGTAAAACATGAGTCTTTACAGAAATTGCCTGACTAAAAATGGAAATACAAAACT
Source organism: Glis glis (assembly GCA_004027185.1). Taxonomy (NCBI): domain Eukaryota; kingdom Metazoa; phylum Chordata; class Mammalia; order Rodentia; family Gliridae; genus Glis; species Glis glis. The sequence goes on from PVJS01001600.1 coordinate 90,713, forward strand.
TATCTCTGGTTAATATACTGAGAGAGAATAAAGAATTTAGCTCTCTGCTTATCCCCCACAGGACTTATGCGCACTACTTCTATTGGGCAGGTACATATTCACAATATCAAGCAAAACATTAAGCTCAATAAAGCATCGTACTTGGCACTAGCCAGTTCTTGCAGGTATCTTTGCCCTTGATTTCAAAAATCAACTGTAAATTATCTGTAAAGAGTAAATTTCCATCTGTCACTACGTGTCTGTTATGTTTATGTTTATGTAAATTTTTAAATCATCACAGGACATTTCAAACATATCTATTGGAGAAAAGTGTAATAAAATTCAGTATGATCATTATCCAGCCTCAAAAATTACCAACATTTAGGCATTCACATTTTAATTTAATGATAGTTTCTACTACAACTATTAACTGCCACTAAGGCAGCCATTTAAAGAGTAGAATTATGTGCCAGTGCTTCCCTGGACATTCTTAATTGTATATAGTAGAAATGACTGAATAAGTGGAAAAGGACATTACTTAATAAAAACAAAATAACCTACAGAAAGATCTGAGAATTCTCAGAGATTAAATGTACAGGAACAGTGTCCAAAATCATAGAGAAACTACCTTAGTTGCTACTGGAAATTAGGTGTCCTTTTTACCTTTACCACAACCCTCACAAAATAAATCGGACACAGACCTATAGTGTATAACACACTAGTTTCAGTGGTGTGATTAATAACATCTAGGCCACATGGCTATGCATAACTACAGAGAGATTAGGAATACAGGTAGCCAGCTACTATGGAGAAAGGCATTTTAAGAACCATGACTTAGGAAATTTCTCAAATACAGAAAAGGAGTGCAGATGCTGGCCAAATCAAAGATGAGTACTATTACTACAACCAGGCAGTAGACACTGGGCTAAATACCGCACATGTATTCTTGTTCAAACTAGCTTATATGTTAATCTCTATTATTATCCTTACTTCAGAGATAAAGTAATTGAAGTTAATTAACTTTCCAAGGTGATAGAGCCACTACATAATGAAATTTATTTACTAATAAAGGGTATCTGATCCAAGGTCTATGTGTTGCCACTGTACTTATTTTGAATTGGAAGAGTATAAAAGCCATCTTTTGTGACCAAATTCATCATTTTACAATACGACATTGAGGCTCAAGGACATTGTTAGACATTGTTAGAATGATTTGTTCAAACTTACATCACTAGCAACCTCAGAAATTATTATAAACGATCAGATTATCTGATAGGATTTTGATATATGATAATGGTTGTAATAGTGCATACTGACTATTGTAGTAATATTGGGGAAACCAGCATCCTGAAATTCAGAGTCCACTCTCACTGTTAAGTTTATTCTAAACTACTCATGATATCAGCACTACAAAAAAACAGGTATATAATGTCTAAAACAAAGAGATGAGGAAACAAAACTCCATTCCAATAGAAAAGAAAGTTAAGGGAACTTCTCCAGAGATTGAGAAATAGGCAAAATAGTCATCCCTTCCCAGGGAAAAATGTCTTGATTTGTTGCTGCAGTTGCTTGAAATAAATCTCAGACATTCAGTTTGAAAGGAAGAACAATTCAATGAAGAATCAATACAATTTAATGATGCTTATGTGCCTGAAATTATGTCAAGAGCTTTTCACATTCCAGTGCTCATATATGCCTTTTCATTTTTCAGTGCCCCTGTAGATGTGTATTGAAAACAAGTACATATGGGAATACAGGGACCTACAGAAACATTGAGATAAAAAGCAGCAAATTACCTGAAAATATTTTTAGCCCTAACATTTTTTTTATTTCTGAAAATATATATAAAAGTATGTCCTTCTCAACTAAGTTCTTGAAGGGTGATAATTGCATGAGATGAAAGAAAGCTAAGATTTTAAAAACAGGTATCTTTCTATTTAATTACAAATTTGTTAGATTGTTATATTTTTTGCACATATTCAGTTATTTCTCTGGAAGAAAGTATTGCTAGAAATGGAATTTTCAGTTACAAAGAAATGCATTAAAGCCTTTTGGAAAGTGGCTCTATTGTGCCTTCTAGAATCATAAAACACTGTAATGTGATAGTCATATATGAAAATGTCCACTCTTGCACATATTACTATTAATATTTCCAATGTGGTGATTTAAAAAGTGAGTTCTGAATAAACATCCTTTAATTGGCAGTGAGGTAACACTTATATCACATATTGTTCATTTTTTAATTTTGAATTGCCAGTTCATGTTCTTTCTTATTGTTCTGTTAGAGTGCTTATCTTATTTTCATTATTGTTTAAGATCATTGTGTACAACAAGAAACAATTTTTTGGCATATATTGCAACATTTTTTGTTTTTTTGTTATGTGTTTATTTTCCTATTTATTTTTATGTAAAGATGTTTTTAACTTTTTATTTTATTTTATTTTTGTGTGTGGTACTGGGGATTGAACCCAGAAGCATTCTATCTTCGAGTTACACCCCCAGCCCAATTTTATTTATTTGGAAACAGGGTCTTGCTAGGCTGATAAGAGTTTCACTACTTGCTGAGACTGTTCTCCAATCTCTGATCCTCTTGTCTCAGCCTCCCAAGTACTGGGATTACAAGCATGTGCCACCACGCCCGGCTGTAAAGATGTTTTAAGTAAACAAATGTCCAAACGTAACACTTTCGCCTAAAAGATTGTCATTGATGCCAGACTTAAGAAAGGTTTTTGACTCTTATATTAATATTTGCTCATAATTTATTCATATTTTGTGGGTTTATTTATTTATTTATTTTTGCAGTACCGGGGATTGAACGCATTAGCACGGGGTAGAACGCGTTCTACCTCCGTGCTACGCCCCTGGCCCTATTTTTTTATACTTTATTTTTTGAAACCGGGTCTCACGAAGTTGCAGAGGGCCTCACTAAGGAGAGAAAGAGAGAGAGAGAGAGAGACAAGGAGAGAGAGAGAGACAAGGAGAGAGAGAGAGAGAGAGAGAGAGCTGAGGCTGGCCGTGAACTCGGATCCTCTGGTCTCTGCCTCCCAATGTACTGGGATTACAAGCGTGTGCCACCACGCCCGGCTTGTGGGTTTATTTTTACCATAAAAATTTTAATTTTAATGGAATTCATTTTTGGGTTTTATACTTATATGTAAGCTGTCTATACATACAAGCTTTATACTTGTATGTATACTATACATATATGTGATTAGCCATTTATATCTGCACCCTAATTTGAAATCAAAGTAATAATAATTGTATCATATACTTTATCCCTATATATTTGGCTTTTTGTCTTTATTTCCTATCTTTTTAAAGTAACCTCTTTATGTTTTCAAATCATCAATGTGCTGTTTTGTTATTGTAACTTTATAAAACATTTTCATATTTCATAAGAAAATATTTTTCCTCAAGCCTGCTTTTGAGATTTTTGAAATTTCTGTGTATTGAATTTCTGCTTATTGAATAAAGGTATTGACAACTGTATTAAAATGAATAATTTCTATGCATTTTCTATATTTTTATATATTTGCTGGCCTAACAAAAGTAGGAATTTTATTTGTACTGAATTTTCAGTTTTTCCCTTCATTTTACATCATAAATATTGTTTACTATTGTTTACATATATGTGATAGATTTGTTCTACTATTGATGTCATCTTCTTAAAAATAATATTTGTAATTTTTTAAAATAATTTTTATTTATTTATTTTTTAAATATTCATTTATTGGTGCATTGTAGTTATACATTTTGATAAGTGTCAGGGTATCAGAAGCATGCATGCACACATTGCTCATTTAGCCCTCCCTCGAATCCCACCCTATTCCCTCCCCCTTCCCTCCTTTTCCTGCTCAGCATAGTGATTGAGTCTGATAAATTTGTATATATACATCGTGTGCATTAGTGTGTTTCCCTCTTACCCCCTCCCAACTCCCTCAGTTAGGTCACTTCTTGCTCATCTAAAGTTTTCTCCTTCTTTGTCTGGAGTCCCTTCTAAGTCCCATTTTCCCTAGCTTCCACATATTAGGGAGAACATCCGACTTTTCACTCTTTGTGACTGACTAATCTCACTTAGCATAATGTTCTCCAGTTCCCTCCATTTCCCTGTAAATTATGTAATATTGTTCTTCTTTATGGTTGCATAAAATTCCATTGTGTACATACCCCATAGTTTTGTAATCCATTCATCAGTTGATGGACACCTTGGCTGGTTCCAAAGTTTGGCAATTGTGAATTGTCCAGCTATAAACATAGATACACATGCATTAGTCTGATAGTTTGGTTTCAGTTCTTTTGGGTAGATGCCTACAAGTGGTATTGCTGGGTCATATGG
>PVJS01001601.1:0-95010 GCA_004027185.1 Glis glis
CTCCGGTCTCCGCCTCCCAAAGTACTGGGATTACAAGTGTGCGCCACCACGCCCGGTTTATACTTTATTTTTGAAACTGGGCCTCACTAAGTAGCTGAGGCTGGCCGTGAACCCGGATCCTACGGTCTCCGCCTCCCAAGTACTAGGATTACAGGCATGCACCACCACGCCCTGCCTTATTTTTTATTCTTTATTTTGAAACAGGCTCTCACTAAGTTGTGGAGGGCCTCATTAAGTGGGTGAGGACTTGAACCTGCAATCCTCCTGTCTCAGCCTCCCAAGTAGTGGGATTACAAGCGTGCACCACCATGCTCAGCTTTTTTTTGTTTTTGTTTTTGGCGGTACCGGGGATTGAACCCAGGGGCGTTCTACCTCCGCGATACACCCCTGGCCCTATTTTTTTACTTTATTTTGAAACCGGGTCTCACGAAGTTGCAGAGGGTCTCACTAAGTAGAGAGAGAGACAAGGAGAGAGAGAGAGAGAGAGAGAGAGAGAGAGCGCTGAGGCTGGCCGCAAACCCGGATCCTCCAGTCTCCGCCTCCCAAAGTACTGGGATTACAAGCGTGCGCCACTACGCCCAGATCTCAGCTTATTTTTTATTTTAATTTATTTATTTTGGTACTGGGGATTGAACTCAGGGGCATTCTACCTCCAAGCTATACCCCCAGCCCTATTTTTATTTATTTTTTGCGGTACTGGGGATTGAACCCAGGGCATTTTACCTCTGAGCTACACCCCCAGCCCTATTTCTTATTCTTTATTTTGAAACAAGGTCTCGCTAAATTGTGGAGGGCCTCACTGGTCTTAGCCTCCCAAGTACTGGGATTACAAGAGTGCACCACCATGCCCAGCTTTTATTTTAATTTGAAACAAGATCTCGCTACGTTGATGAGAGTCTCACTACCTGCTGAGGCTGTCCTTGAACCTGTGATCCTCCTGTCTCAGTCTCCCAAGTACTGGGATTACAAGTGTGCGCCACCACACCCTGCTATTTTTTTTTTGAAACAGGGTCTCGCTAGGTTGATGAGAGTCTTACTAGTTGCTGAGGTTGTCCACGAACCTGTGATCCTCCTGTCTCAGCCTCCCAAGCACTGGGATTACAGGCGTGGGCCACAAGGTCGCCTGGCTGCTGCTGCTGCTGCTATTATTATTATTATTATTATTATTATTATATTATTATTATTTTGTACTGGGGATTGAACTTAGGGCCATTCCACCTCTGAGCTACATCCCCAGCCTGATTTTATTTTTATTGTGAAACAGGGTCTCACTAGGTTGATAAGAGTCTCACTTATTGATGAGGCTATCCTCAAACCTGTGATTCTCCTGTCTCGGCCTCCCAAGTATTGGGATTACAGGTGTGCGCCACCATACCTGGCTCACACCTGGCTTTTTTAAAAATTATTTAAAACCGGGCCTGGTGGCATATGCCTGTAATGCTAGTACTTGGGAGCCTGAGACTGGAGGTTCGCAGGTTCATGGCCAGCCTCAGCAACTTAGCAAGACCCTGTTTCAAAATAAAAAAGGAAGGCCTGGGGGTGTAGCTCGGAGGTAGAATGCCCCTGGGTTCAATTCCCAGGACCAAAGAAAAAAAAAAGAAATAAAGAAATGTTTTGCTGGGTGCAGTGGCTCATGTTTGTAATCCCAATGCTTGGGAGACGAAACAGGAGGATCACAGGTTCACAGCCAGCCTCAGCAACATAGTGAGGCCCTCTGTAATTTAGTAAGGCCCTGTTTCTTTTCTTTTTTCTTTTTTTTTTTTTTTGGTACTGGGGATTGACCCCAGGGGCATTCTACTTCCAAGCTACATCCCCAGCCTTATTTTTAGTTTGAAACAGGGTCTCAGTAGGTTGATGAGTCTCACTACTTGCTGAGGCTGTCCTCAAACCTGTGATCCTCCTGTCTCAGCCTCCCAAGTACTGGGATTACAAGCATGTGCCACCATGCCCGGCTAAAAGAGAACCTGTTTCAAAATAAAAAATAAAATAGGGCTGGGGGTGTAGCTCGGAGGTAGAATGCCCTTGGGTTCAATCCCTAGTAGGAAAAATAAATAAATAAATAAATAAATAAATAAATAAAGCCAGTTTGCAGACAGCCTCAGCTACTCAGTGAGGCCCTCTGCAACTTAGTGAGACCCTGTTTCAAAATAAAGAATAAAAAATAGGATGGGGGTGTAGCTTGGAGGTAGAATGCCCCTGGGTTCCATCCTCTGTACTGAAAAAAAATTATTTCTTTTTCTGATATTGCTTTATAAATCCTTTTGTGCCCTGGCTGGAAACTAGAAATGTTTTTTCTTCTCTAAGAATTATCTTTGTGGTGTGTGTGTGTGTGTGTGTGTGTGTGTGTGTGTGTTTGAAACATGGTCTTGCTAGGTTGCTGAGGTTGGTATTGAACCTGTGATCCTCCTGTCTCAGCCTCCCAAGTACTGGGATTATAACTGTGTGCCACCACACCTGGCATATTTTTTTATTTGGAAACAGGATCTCACTAAGTTGTGGTGGGTCTCTCTAAATTGCTGAGGTTGGTGGCGAACCTGAAATTCTCCTGTCTCAGCCTCCCAAGTACTGGGATTATAGGCATGCACCACCGTGCCCAGCTTGTTTTGAGTATTACATGATATGTTTCAGATAATTTGTATAACAGGTCCAGACACTTAACCTCATGTATGATGGTTAAGGATTTCTTCTGAAGGAAATATTTTTCAGCTGAGACCCAAAGAACGAAGAGTTAGCCGCGTGCGCGTGTGTTTGGTCGTGGTGGTGGTGTGTGGGGATGTTCCAGAATAGCTTGTGGAAGGCCTGACACTAAGACAGAATGGTAAGGAAGACATGAACCTTTATAAAGAACTGATTTTCTCATGGTTGGGAGCAGGGGAGGAGAAGGGGAAATGACAAGGCTGCAGAGGCCAGGTCCTGCAGAGCCTGGGGCAGCATGGAGTTAAGGCTGACCTCCTCAAGACAATGACTTGGTCAAGTCCACCCAGAGAGAAGTACTGCTCTGGCTGCTGTGTTGAGAGTGGGCCGGCCAGGGCAGGGCTGGAGGCAGCAGTCCAGGCAAGAGAGAGAGAGGGTGGCTTGGGACAGCAGCAGTGGAAATGTAGAGAGCTGAACAGGTGTGAGTGGAGGCCATGCGGGCTGAGTTTGGAGGTGAGTTGAATGTAAGAGGAAGGCATGAAGAGATACCTGATAGGAAATCTGGGTAGCTGGGGTGCCTAGCTCTGCGATGGGGTGCCCTGGAGGAGGAGTGGGTCTAGAGGTAGGGTTGGGATGAGAGGGCAGGGAGTGGAGGGCTGACACTTGGCAACAGAAAGGGACTCTGGAGCCAGGTGTGGTGATGCATGCCTGTAATCTCAATGCTTGGGAGGCTGAGATAGGATCTCAGGTTCAAAGATAGCCTCAGCAATTTAGTGAGGCTTTTAAGCAATTTAGTGAGACCGTTTCCAAATAAAAATAAAATAGGGTTGAGGATGTAGTTCAGAAGTAGAATGCTCGAGTTCAATCCACAGCACTACACACACGCACAAAACAAATAAAAAGGGACTTTGGAGCAGCCATCAGCGGGTGAGGGTCCCAGCCCTCTGCATGCACCCGTTTCCTTATCTGTGAAGTGGAAAGAGCCCACTCTGTTGCTGGCTCTAAGGGTAAGGTTAGGTCCATAAAGCATAGTGCTGAGCCTGCCTAGCGCAGTTCTGAATGCTGGTTTCAAGCGAAATCTGGTATTTACCCCTCATTTGAAAATGCTTCATGGCTCATTCTTTTATTTAGCAAACAATTACTCAAATTTAATACTATCATGAATCATGCAATAATGGTGCCCTTTCTCTGAAATATAGTGCTGGGGATACAGAGAGGGGATCTGGTGCCAGGCCTCAGTCGCTCACAGCTCCCCAGGAGACAGCTGCCAATACTGGAATGTGGTGCCACCATGGAACTGGCCCAGGATCTCACAGAGGCACCTCACCTGCCAGGGACACCTGCATCCCTTCAGCCAACTCAGTCCCCTCAGCTGCATGCCCACTCCATCCAGTCTGCTTTCCCAGTCCGGCATCTCACCATGCAGCTGTGCTGTACTTGGAGTTTCATGCTTGGTCTGTTTCTGGCTTGCAAGTCTCTGCACGGCTCCTTCCCTGTTTGGAATGCTTTTCCCGCCCTTTTGTGTGTGTGTGGTGCTGGGGATTGAACCCAAGGGCATTCTACCTCTGAGCTATACCCCCAGCCCATTTTAAAATATATTTTTATTTGGAAACGGTCTCACCAAGTTGCTAAGGCTGGCTTCAAACCTATGATCCTGCTGTCTCGGCTTCCCAAGTACTGGGATTACAGGCGTGTGCCACCACTCTTGGCTTTTTCCCGCCTTTTAAAACTAACCAAGCCGGGCGTGGTGGCACACGCTTGTAATCCCAGTATTTGGGAGGCGGAGACCGGAGGATCTGGGTTCGTGGCCAGCCTCAGCTACTTAGTGAGGCCCTCCACAACTTCGTGAGACCTGGTTTCAAAATAAAGTATAAAAAATAGGGCCGGGGGTATAGCTCGGAGGTAAAACACCCCTGGGTTCAATCCCTGGTACCACAAAAAACCAAACCAAACCAAACCAAAACAAAACAAAAAAAACTAACCACCACTCACCCTATGAAACTCTGAATCCAGCTTGTCACTCTGCGAAGCTTTGCCCAGGGTTAGGTGCCACCTCAGTGCACCCACAGCACCTCTGTGCTGGGCTGTCATGATTTCTGTGTGGCAACTGATGACTTAGCTATTTCTCTTCCTCACTTGTCCTGGGTCTGTGTCTCTCTCTGAATCCCTAGAGTTTCCATGATTTTACAACCTGGTAGGACTTGTCTGGTCATCAGAGGCCACAGGGCTCAATGAGTAGATGTTACTGTGTGTCCGGGGCCAGATGGCCACAGTGTTTTTGGTGTCCAGTATTCACATTGCAAGAATCACAGGAGTCCTCATTAGCCAATTTCCATATGGTCATGGTCTTTAATGCCACAGGCCCACCCTACTCTTTAGAGCAGAGGAAGAAGAAAGGGTGGAGATGACTGGAAGAGGTACGGCTCCTACAGATATGGCAACCTGCAGCATCCCAAGTGGGAGGAGAGGCAAGTGTGTGCCCCATCCAGTGTGTTCCACACCGGTGGCTCAGGTCTGGCCTTTGTTGGCTCCGTCTTCAGGGCTGACATAGGTAGTCATGCCAGGAGCCAGTCCTGTCACAATCACTCAGGATAGCTTCACTGTCCACTTAGGAGCAGGGGATCTCCAGAACCCACGTTAGCTGCTGACTTAGAGCCCAGACTCTTTGGATCCAAAAACAGATGAGACAGAGGCCAGGTTTGTAAGAAATCTGATTATTCAAATTTATTACCATCAAGAATTATGCAATGATGCTGTAGTTTTTCTTAACAAATAGAAAACAGACTGTGTACAACAGTGAACTCTACAGCACTAGCATCCACAAGGTAAAAATGAATGTTTCATCCAACATTACCAACCCTGGATTGTTGATCTTGACTTAGCCTAGCTAGATTTGGGGACCTCGGCATCAAGTCCCTTGGCTAAAACAGCTATGCACCCTTCCCCGCCCCCACTTACCTATCTAGATAGTGCTGCCCAGAGGAAGAGGCCCTCTCCCTGCCCCTCAGCAAGCCGAGATAATAAGATTGATTATAGTACCATTGATAGAAGTCCAGTAGTCTCACACATTGGTTTATGAGGGCATCTTGAAGGAGTGGAAAGAGCGATTCTCAGGGGCTTTGAAAACAGCTGCGAACCAGGGTGGGAAGTCATCCGGCCCCTGCTGAGGACAGACATGTGCTACCAGGCCCACTGGCCTGGACCTGAAGGGCCAGCCACGCCCCTGCTTGGCCCTGAGGTGAGTGGGGCGTGGCACAACCCCTACCTGTGCCATTCGCTTGGCCACGTGGCCAGACCCCACAGCCTACAAACATCAGCCATGCTGCAATGCTGGGGACAACAGCAAGGTTCTGAGAGCCCCCTGGGGGACCCTAGGTGCATGGAGTCACCTCCCTCTTGGGGTTTGAAGCAGAGGTCAGGGGATGACTCTCTTCTTCTCTTTCATTTCTTTTTCCTTCTTTTTTTTGTGTTTTTTGTTTTTGTTTCATTTTAACCTTCGCAAACACGATGGTGATGAGGAATGCCTTGCTAGGCTCTCCCAGACACGTCTGTGGTTGTGGGCTGTGAATGTTAAACACGCACTGGAATAGACGACTGGGGATGTGTGTTTCCTATCGCCTCCCCGCCCACCACTGTCTGTGGGGCCTAAAAAAAGGCTCTTAGAGAAAAACAAAACAAAACCTAAAAAAAAAAGTGTTTCCCTGCATTTGGCTGGAACAGGATCTCGTCTGAAGGGCTGGAAGAGCAGCCCGACCAGCGCTGCCTCCCAGGTCCACGACCGAGCCTGGCTCAGGCTGGCGGCCCAGCTCCACACGAGGAAGGCATCTTCTGTCCTTCAGCAGTGTTAAGTCTTACAACAAAGGATCCAAGTGAACTCAAAGAGGGGGAAAAAAAAGCCCCAGTCCTCAGTGGCCCATTCTGCAGTTAAGATTTGCAAAAGGAAAAATCAGAGGGAAGAGGCTAGAATCCCTCAGTCTACCCCACCTAACGTATAAAAAAGGAGGCTTTGTCCCATCCCCACCCCATGAGAAGAAGCATGAGAAACGCGGAGCTGAACAGAGAGCTTGAAGCGGGCTCCAGCTGGGCCTGGTGGACAGAACGCCTGCCTGCCGGTCCGCCCTCTCGCCCAGGGGTGTTCTGGGCTCTCTGATTGGTGTGGCAATGTTCCTTAAACACTGTGATCCCAGTGGGCTGTGCTTTGCCAGCAACAGCATCCGTGCAGGAGGGCTGGACGATGGTCGGTATGGCTCAGAGGAGCTGGGTCCCCTCCGGAGCCCCCTTGTGGAGGCAGCGGAGGAGAGGGGAGCAGTAGTTACGTTGCATAGTGGTCAAAGCTGCCGAGGTACTCCAGGGCCGCCCGGTAGCACAGCTGGTACTGGTCCTACCAGGACAAGGGGCTGGTCAGTGTGGGTGGCACCAACAGATATCCCAACCACATTGCTGACGACAGTGAGGCTGCAGCCAGTGGGCCATGGAATTAGCCTCCGCTGGCCCAGAGCAGGTGCTGGACCCAGACAGCTGCTTCAGGCCAACTGTCCAGGGGAGCCTGAAAGAGCCTCTGAAGGCTAATCTCTCTCCCTGGCCCCTAAATCTACTCGTCTTCCCCCTGCCACCCCAATCATTTATCTGCTCCTAGGCTATGGACCCCATGAGGATTGCTATGTCTGACCCTAACCCAGAGCCAGCATACTAATGGGGCTCAGTTCAGAGCTACATCTTGCTCATCTCACCCCTATATCACGTGGCTATAGCATGAACTTGTGCCTCAGCCTAGGGCTGCAGGGAAGGCTGCTGGTGAGACCTTGACCCTGCACACTGGTCTGCATACCTCTGTCTGCACCATTGCAGGACGCTGTGTGCGCAGGGTCTTTACAGTCTGGAACATGTCCACCACACCCTCGTAGCGCATGCGCTCCAGGACAATGCTCAGGGTGATGAACACTCCGGTGCGGCCCACACCAGCACTGCTCAGAGAATAGCTGCGTCAGGAGTCCTGCTCATCCCAGGCAACAGGTCTGAAAGACCTTTGGAACCCCCACCCCCACCCTCCAGGGGGCTGGCCCCACCTGCAGTGTACTGTGATGGGCCCGTCCTGCCCAAACTGCTCCTTGGTCTTGTGCACCTGCCCTATGAAGTCGATGAAGCCCTCACCCGTCTTGGGCACACCCTGCTCCGGCCAGTCTGTGAACTGGAACTGCCGGATCGTCCTTGACTGCCCATCCTGGGAGAAGCGGGCATGGGACAGGGTTAAGGTTTGTGCCTTAGGCTGGGGGAGTACAGTAACAGGTACACGTTGTGAAGTTGTTTTGCACCTTGAGGCCACCCAGGGAGATAGGCTCGCATACCAAAACCTGTACTCCACCTCAGATTCCTGTAGTGTGACCTAAGGTGCGGTGCAGGCAGCCTCTGCCCCATCTGCTCAGGTAGTGTGATGGTCATGCTTAAGTGCAACAGGCACACTCTTCCGCCAACACTCACCCGGGCGTCCGTGACCTTGAACTCACGCAGGATATACTGGGGCATGTTGTACTCTGCCATCGGGTCGACAACGAAGTACTGGTAGCGAGCAGAGCGCTCTGCTGGCCAGTACTGGTGGCACTTCTCCTGTGGACAGAGGGCCCGGCCCCTATCATCAGGTGGGGAGGCAGGGGGAGGGACGCCAGGCTTCAGAGGACGCGGGACAGGATGCTCAGGGGGTGATGGGGACAGGGGTCTGAGGCTATGCTGACGGAGGCTGGGGTGTGAGGAGAGAGTAACAGAATGGGCAATTCTCCCCAGGGTGGCTGGTGTTGCCCCGGGGGTGAGGAGGGCCCTAGGGGAAGGGGTGGGCTCACCCTGCCCATCTCCCGAAGTTTGGTCAGCATGACGATGATGGTGGAATTGTGCTCCCAGAGCATGCGCCAGAAGTCCTCGGTGCTCTCTGCCAGAGGCCCCTGTGTAGCTATGTAGGCCTTCTGCTGTCTGGGTGGACATAAGACTGGACATGCTGGAGCTGCTACTGCCCCCAGGATCCCCTGAGATTGCCTGGCTCCTTGGGGTCCTGCTCGGAGCACCTCTCCTCCAGGAAGTCCTCACTGGTCCTGCCATGCTGCCCCCTCCCAACCAGCCAAGTGCAGGCCTGGGTACCATAGGGCACGATGGGGCAGGGACAAGCATGCTGACCTATAGCCATCCAGGAAGCTGGCATTGATATAGTCGGAGCCTTCCACACCACGGATGGGCTGCAGACACACCCGGGTCAGCTCATAGGGCATGATGTTCACCAGGCGGTTCTTGAACTTGTTGCAGGGCAGGTTGGCGCTGATGAAGCGAGACGTGTGGGCCTTGGAGCTGGCCAGCAACTGTCGAGAGGAGGGTATGGTTGGGCCTGACTTCCTGTCGGGGGTTGTTCCCATGATCCCGTCCAGGTCCCTTGAGCCAAGCCGGCTACCTGCGTCCTACCTTGAACTCGAGCTCCATGGCAGTCACACTCTCCCCTGGAGGCACCTGGCCCAGCTTCTGGATGTGGGCGTAGAGGTTGCGGGCAGGCACCTCTGTGTGTCCACAGGTGGCAGCCTCCAGCAGTGCCTCATGGATGAAAACATACTGGTCCTCCGTCTGTACCATATAGTTCCTCTGTGATCGCATGCATGTCACGTGTCCGTAGATGTCGACCGTCTTCTCATGCTTCATCCGTTCCAGCATGGCATCGATAACGATGAAGCAGCCCGTGCGACCCACACCAGCACTGCGGGACAGGGGCTCAGCTTGGGGCGCAGGCCCCACCTCCCACCCCGCCCCCTATGGTGGCGCTGTGCCCTCTCACCTGCAGTGCACCACCATGGGCCCTGCATCTAGCGGGTTGCAGGCCTTGACTCGTCGCAGGAAGGCCAGGATGGGAGTGGGGTACTCAGGAACCCCGTGGTCTGGCCAGGCCATGAACTGGAACTGACGCAGCTCACGCTTTTCACTGGAGCCACTCTGAAGGGTAGAGGTGGGAAAGAGGAGGTGACTAGGAGTCTGCCTGCCACAGACCTGCTACTCTTGGTTGGGAGGCAGAAGCCACAAGAGGTACCCTGAAGGAGTCGCAGCACCGTTCTCATGACATAACTATCATACCACTCTTGCACACCTCCCAGACCTGACCCTCCAACACCCAGGCCGGCTCAGCAGGCCAGACTGCTGTTCTTACAAGTGCAAGTGGAGGACAAGCGTCGGGGCTGGGTCATACCTTGTGGAGTGCGAAGGTGCGCACAGTATACGTGGCCAGCTCCACGGTGTCCAGCAAGGTCACCTGAATGAGGCCGTAGGTCTCAGTACCACGGGCTGGCCAGTACTGATCACACTTCACCTGCAGAGGACAAGCAGAGCAGAGGGCAGGGCACAGGTGATGTTGCAGGTGCCCACAGGCCCAGAAGGGCAGAAGCAGAGGGGAAGGTCCAACCTATCTGGCCATGAGGTCCCTCAGCCCCGAACTCGCAGATCCATTGATCCCTCCCTCACCAAGCCTCAGCACACTATGTCACCACCCCTGCCCTCACTGGTAGAATGAGGGCTGTAATTGAAAATTATTTATTCAAGACCAGATCGCACCAGGCACATTTTCTGCCAAATTTACCCATAATGTTTATGCCCCATTTTCAAGCTCTGTAAATTTTATGTTCCAGTCAATGCTTTGCAGTGCAAAAGCAGATACAGCAGCTCTTTCCACTAATTAACTTAGGAGATGTGTTAATGCCCCAGGAACACTCCAGCATCTGGGGAACATGTGAACACCCTGGGAACATGCCAGCAACTGGGGAACATATTAGCATTCCAGAGAATGACAGCATTTGATGAAACATATTAACATCCCAGGAACCCACTAGCATCTGGGGAGCAGGCCATATCCCAGGGACACCCCTGTATCAGGGGAACATGATAATACTCCAGGAAAACAATTGCACCTGGGGGTCCCTTGAGGAACTTCTGCCTACAGGGACAGAAGAAGGTACTCAACATCACCTGGTGGCTGAGTTATTTCCCACTTCCTAGCGGGGCCCCTCAGACTCACCCGTGACTTCTCCTCCAGCCGTGTCATCATGACCACAGTGGCTGTGCGCTGCTCCCACACCATCCGCCAGAAATCACCCATGGTCTCGGGCAGGGGGCCCTGTGTGGCGATGTAGGCGTTCTGCTTGCGGTAGCCATCGATGTAGTTGGCGTTGATGTAGTCACTGCCGGGGACACCTACAGATGGGAAGGGACATGGGAGAGCATTAACCCAGGGCCCTCAGCCCAGCCCACCATGCCTTCGTGCACCCGAGGCTTGTGGGTGTCTTCCACAGCATGGAACGTCAGCCTGGACAGCGAGGGGTGGCAGGGGCTCCATCCTCGGCTCACCATCGATGGAGGTAAGGATGACTCGAGAGTGGTCGTAGGCAATGACGTTCGCGTAGCGGTTCTTGGGCTTGTTCACCTCCAGGTTGGAATTCTCCCACGTGAACTGCTGTCCAGGGTCAATGGACTGTGAGGAACGGAAAAGGAAGGTACAGTGAAGGATCAGCCAAGAGACGTCTACCTCCCCTGGGGACCCAGTCTTCCAGGTGCTGCTCAGCCTGCCTCACTCTGAAAGCCATTTGAGCCTCTATCCTTAGTGCTGGTGAAGCTGAGTGCCACTCCCAGCCATGAGCTGCCAAATCCCCTATTAGGAAAGTGATGGACCACGACACCAAATCCCCTTGTTTGATAGAGTGGTCTGGGGTGGGGCAATGAAATGAGCACAGACAGATGGAAGAAAAAGCAGCTGCCTGGGAAACTGCAGAAGGCTCTGGACCGCCCTGCCCGGCTCTCTCCCACCTCTCTGGCTGTTCCTTCTCCACGTGCTCTCCCAGGCCCTCTCCTTATTCTGTAACCTTCCCTGGTGACTTCTGTTGCTGGAAAGATCCTTATGCCCGTATCCTGGAGTTGTCTATGACCCCGGCTGCCGTCCAGCGCTCTCCTCTGAGTACCTGGCAGCCTCCTGGACATGTCCACCAGGAGGTCTCAAAGGCCCTTTGGCCTTGTTCTTCTTAAAGCCAAGTTCATCAGCTTCCCCTCCAAACATGGCTCTGCTACTGGGATGCCGTCTCAGCGGACGGCACCATCAGTCATGCATCCGGAAGCCCAGGTGGGCACCGGCAAGTGCACCTCAAAACCTCTCCACGCCCCCTCCCACTGGTCGCCCCCTTCTGGTGCTCTTCCCCTCCTCACTCTGCAGCTGTTGCCGCTGTCCTAGGCCACGCCACCCCACCTGGGCCTGGCATCTCCCTTCCTCTCCCCTCTCTTGCCCTACTCTGACCCACTCTGTCCTATGGCCAAAAGGATCCTCTGAAAACGCAGATCTGAATATTGATTTCCTGGTTAAAAGCCCCCATGCTTTTCGTCACCTCAGATAGCAGTAATGGTAACAGCCGAGTCTTAATGGGTGCTTACGGTGTGTCTGGCACTGCTGTGAGCATTCAGCATGTATTTCCTCATCTAATTCTCCTATGAGATAGGTTCTCTCATTATTCTCATTTCACAGAAGGATATATTCCAGAGATCTTGGCATGGCACGCAGCGTCCTTCATATTCTGGCCTGACCTTGTTACTCTCCATGGGACACTGTCACTGCTACCATGAGACCTCTGAGCATAGCTCGATCCTCAGGCTTCCTCGGTGCTGTCGGCCTCCTTTCCCTACCCATTGGTCTTATGTACATACATATGTACGTACTGGGGATTGAACCCAGGGGCATTCTACCTCCGAGCTACACCCCCGGCCCTATTTTTTTTATACTTTATTTTGAAACCGGGTCTCACAAAGTTGTGGAGGGCCTCACTAAGTAGCTGAGGCTGGCCGCGAACCCAGATCCTCCGATCTCTGCCTCCCAAGTACTGGGATTACAAGCGTGCGCCACCACGCCCGGCCCATTTTTATTTTGAAACAGGGTCTTGCTAAGTTGCTGAGGCTGGTCTCGAACCTGTGATCCTCCTGTCTCAGCCTTCCAAATACTGGGATTACAGGCATGCTGTGCCACTATGCCCGGCTTCAGTCATGTTTAATACCAGGACATATAGATACAGCCACATATTCAATGCTGATGACCTGTCTGTATGTGTTTCCCCACTGACTAGGTCCCTGAGGGCATTTGCCTCCGTATCCCCAGTACAGGGACAGGCACATAGTAAGTGCTCAAAGATGTGTGATGAATGGCTAACAGAATGTTAAGGATAAGAGAGCTATGGGAAGCCGGGCGTGGTGGCGCACGCTTGTAATCCCAGTACTTGGGAGGCAGAGACAGGAGGATCCGGGTTTGTGGTCAGCCTCAGCTAGTCAGGCCCTCCACAACTTAGTGAGACCCTGTTTAAAAATAAAGAATAAAAAAATAGGGCTGGAAGTGTAGCTCAGAGGTAGAATGCCCCTGGGTTCAATCCCCAGTACTGAAAAAAAAAAAGAGAGCTATGGGATACTGGCCAAGGGAGAACCCATGTTGGCACTGGGTGACCAGAGAAGGCTTCCAGGTAGAAGAGGGTCTTGTAATGACAGCTCAGGTAAGAGGACAGGAGCAGGCAGAAGGTGGCAGAGGGATAGCTGGGAGCAGAGATCCTGTGAGCCTAGAGCTTCATCAGAAGGAAGGGTAGGCCGGGCATGGTGGTACACGCCTATAATCCTAGTACTTGGGCGGCTGAGACAGGAGGATTACAGGTTTGAGGCCAGCCTTAGCAACTTCATGAGACCCTGTTTCAAAATAAGAAATAAAATCAGGTCAGGGGTGTAGCTTGGGGGTAGAATGCCCCTGGATTCAGTCCCCAGTACCCCCCCCCCAAAAGAAGGGTAGGGAAGGGTAGGTGTGGGACGTGGCACAGATGAGTGAGGGTGGAAGATCAAGAAAGGCCTTCCCATCCAGATAAAAAGCTGAAGGCAGGGGGTCCCAACTTACAGGCCTCATTACCCACAGTGAGGCCATCTGCGAAGCAGGCCTGGGTGGGTGCTCTACAGGCAGAGGCAGCACAGGTCCCTTGCAGCAGACCTGCTCATCCATCTGTCCACCAAGCTCACTGCCTCTTTGGAAACCTGGCCCACCACCCTTGGAATATATATGATCCATAGCTCTAGGAGGGCAATCCTGGTATGCATGTGTCCTCCAAACACACCTGACCGTGGACATCTGCGTGGAAGGGGAGCAAACTCCTTGTTTAGGCTGAGCCAACCCACCCATCTTCTACTGTTGATCACATTTTGAGGCCCATGCCAGGTACTGGGAGGAAAGTGTGGTGGACAAGGCTGATAAGACTTCTCCACCTGTGCTCCCTACAAAAGGTGGAGCTCTCCTTCATTGCCTCCCTTTTTTTTTGTAGTATTGAATATTAGACCAGGGGTTTTCTACTTCCAAGCTATATTCCCAATCCTTTTTATCTTGAAACAGGGTCTTGCTAAGTTACTGTGCCGGCTTATTACTTCCTTCTCTAACAAAGTCCCTCCCTCGCAGGGCAGCCTAGAAACACTCACAGTCATCCTCTGCCACCAGCTGTGGTTGGGGTAGAAGCCCTCGGACCCTGATGTCGGAGGCCCCAGGAGCCAGAGTGAGGTGAGCTCGTGGAGAGCCTGAGCGGCAAGCAAGGCTCGGGTATTCCAACTCCCCATCTGCGGGCTGCACCATTCCGAGTGCACACATGAGTTCAGGTGTGCGGCAGCTGACAGGATGGGAGCTGGGCTCCCACCCGAGGACAGCGCTCCTGCCCCTCACTGGCACCATCACATGGGAGACGCAGTAACACTGTTGTCCCAGGCACCGAGTATGTGGACACTCCCATGAAGGGCAGGGCACAGGATGTTGGGCAGGCCTGGGTTGGGACCCTGGCTCCACTACTTGTCAGCTGTTTGATTTTGGGCGAGTCACTCCCCCCCCCCCCCCGTCTAAGCCCCGCTTCCTCGTCTGGAAGATGAGACGGTGACAGTATCATCAGATAAGGCTGTGGGGGACTGAATGAGAAGACGACATGCAGAGTCTGTAGAGCTGGTGGTAAGTTCTTGACAGAGGCCAGCTACTGTGGCCATTACTACTGCTCGGTATCTGGAGCCTGTGTCTACCTCTGTTAGCATCTGGCATGTCTGAGCATCCAACAGTCTTTTTTTTCTTTTTTTTTTTTTTTGCGATACTGGGGATGGAACCCAGGGCCATTCTACCTCCGAGCTACACCCCCAGCCCTATTTTTTATTCTTTATTTGGAAACAGGGTCTCACTAAGTTGTGGAGGGCCTCACTAAGGAGCCGGGGCTGGCCCGAACCTGTGAAGCCTCCTGTCTCAGTCTCCCAAGAACTGAGATTACAAGTGTGCGCCACCATGCCTGGCTCACCAGCACAGCCTTCTGAAGTACCTCCTGGGGTGACCTGACCACCAGAGGGTCCTGGGCGGGGACTGGCGAGGCCCAGCAACCAAGGCCAGTTCCCTGTGGAACCTTGCTGCTGCTCTCCCTCTTCTCTGTGCACCAGAGAAGAGGTGGAGTCCCAGCTACTGCTGGGACCTGGGACCTGGGACCAGATGGGAGCTGGTATGGGCTAGGCCCGCCAGGCACGCAGGGGGAGGGTGGCTCACCTCATACTCCTGGGAGAACTTGAGGCCGTCGTTGGCTTTGAGGCGCTCGATGTTGTCTGCCAGGTCGGTGATGGGGATGGGCGGGTGGTCTCGCATACCTGGGGAGGTGGGGTACACACAGGAAGAGTTAACGTGAGGCCTGAGTGGGGTGGCAGAAACAGCCCCAATGCATGTATATGCACATGTGAACACGTGTGACCATGGAGCACTTGGCACTGGTGGATGGAGACAGCAGCACATGCGGCGACGGGGATGGCGGAGCACACGGTGGCTGAAGGTGTGAGAGGACGGAGAGGGAAGTGTGTGTGCATGAGCACGTGGAAGCATGTCCAGGTGGCACCGTGCTGAGTGGGGCCACCAGGGCTCTGCCCGGCAGCTCTGTTCAAGAAGAATGAGAGGCTTGAGAGCCTTCCTCCCTCCCAGGCTGGATGCCCAGGTTGGCAGCGGCCGACAGGAGGGAAGCTGGGCTCCACCACACCTGCCTGGTGACAGCCCTCCTGCCCCGCACTGGCGCCAGTCACGATAGGAGACTTGGTGACACTTGTCCTAGGCACTGAGTGTGTGGATGAAGTCATGAAGTACGAAGACAATGGCAGTGACAAGAAGGAACACAGACAGAGAAGCAGAGATGAGGAGGAAGATATGGAGACAGGAAGCAGAGGCACTCAGAAAGGTGTCAGACAGACCAGAGACAGTGGAGGCAAGCAGGTGGGCAGAGAGGGGGGGAGGAGAGAGGTGAGAAAAAGCTGGAAGGGGACAGAACAGAGGAAAGGGGAGAGGCAAACAAGGAGGGAGGCAATGGGGTGAAAAAGAAGAGGAGTGGAAACAGACACTGAAGCCAAAGTTTCCCCAAACATGGGAACTTTGAAAACTAACTTGAGATATTCGGGCAACTGGGGGCACTGGAACCTGCAGAGAAAACAAACCAAAAAAACAATGGGGCAAGAGAAGAGAACCCATTAACCATTTCTGGCCACAGAAAAGGGATCAGACACAGTGCAGGGATGTGTATGAGGAGGGATGGGGCAGTGAGGGCCAGGGCTGTGGGATGAGACTCACCACAGGCACCCTTGACTCTCAGTAATGCAGACAGATGTCTCACCTGCAGAGGTGAGTATTCCCTGCCCACCTCCCTTGTGCAGCTCTCCCCAGCCCTTCCCCGCTACTCTTCATCCATCCTCTCTTGGTATTTCTGGTCACCTCTTGGCTCACTAATCCAATACTGCAGAAACATTCAGGTGCTCATATCGTTTTTTCTTTTCTGCAGTACTGGGGATTGAACAAATGGGGGTTCTACCTCTGAGCTATAACCTAGCCCTATTTTTTATTTTATATATATATGTATTTTTTTTTTTTTGTGGAACTGAGGATGGAACCCAGGGGCATTCTACCTCTGAGCTATACCCCCAGCCCTATTTTTTATTCTTTATTTTGAAACAGGGTCTCACTAAGTTGCGGAGGGCCTCACTAAGTAGCTGAGGCTGGCCTTGAACCCGGATCCTCCAGTCTCAGCCTCCCAAGTACTGAGATAACAAGCGTGCGCCACTACGCCCGGCTTTTTAAATATATCTTTATTATTTACTTATTTATTTTGGTGCTAGTAATTGAACCCAGGAGCATTCTACCTTCAAGGTATACCCCTAAGCCCTTTTTATTTTGAAACAGGGCCTCGATAAGTTACTGAGGGTCTTAAGTTACTGAGGCTGTCCTCAAACCTGTAATTCTCCTGTCTCAGCCTCCAAAGTACTGGGATTACAGGTGTGTGTCACCATGTCCGGCTTCAGGTTCTCCTTATCCTGACGCACACAGGATGCCTCCCTTCCAGGGAGTTCCTCCCACCCTTTCCCCCTGAACAATGCTCACATGGGCAGTCTTCCCAGAGCAGGCTCCTCTGCCCTCTGGTCCTACCAGTCCTGGCACTTGGATCCTCACAGATCCAATCATGCTGGGTCAAAACAGCCTGCTAGAGCTGCCTGGCATGGTCTCAGGGTACGTGCCCTCAGTCACCATATTGTGAGGAAGCCCAGGCCATGTGAAGAGGCCAGGTTGGCTTACAGCCGACTCATTAACCACCAGATACCTGAATGAACCGTCTGTCAAACCACTCATCCAGTGGTTGGCCTACGGAAGGCCAGAGAACAATATTTTAGGCTTTGCATCCATATCTACTGCATCTACTTAAGTCTGTCTTTGAACTGCAAACGTACCCAGGAATGAATAGGAGTGGTAGCATCCCAGGAAAACTTTATTTACAAAAACAGGTAGTGGGTCATATTTGGCCATAGGCCACAGTTTGTCAACCCCTGCTGTAAATGATTCTAGCTCCCAGGCTTTAAGTCTTCCCGTGGAGGGCCCAGACATACTGGAATAGAGACGCTGCTCCTGCTGTGCCCTGTCTGAATTCCTGACTCACAGAAACTGTGAGAGATAATACATAATTATTGTTGTTTTAAGCCACTAAGTTCTGGGTTAATTTGATATGCAGTAGTAATAACTGGCTCGTACACACACGAACCCTCTGTGTGTGCATGTTTGTTTGTTTGTTCCGTTGTGGTGTGTTCATTTCATAGGCATTCAACAAGAACCCGCTGCATGCTGAATACAAGGAGGCGGGTGAACAGGTGCCGCAGAATTCAAACAGTCGCTGAGGCAATCCCAGCCCTCTGTGAGGGGTCTCACAATGGGAGTAGAGGCCCTGGGAACTGACATACCCAGCACTGAGTGGCCCCTGCCCCTAGGAGGTGAGGCCTGAGCTATGTGACTCAGAAGAAGGTGTGATATTTCAGGTAGAAGAATAGCTAGACAGCACAAGACAGCATCTGGAGAGGAAGGGCAGACATTAAGCCTTGAGTTGGGGTCCCTGTTCTTGTTGGTAAACAGGGAAGAGAGCGGGGTGTGGCGGAGCATGCTTGTAATCCCAGTACTTGGGAGGCTGAAAAAGGAGGATCACAGGTTCGCGGCCAGCCTCAGCTACTTAGAGACCTTGTTTCAAAATAGAGAATAATATAGGGCTGGGGGTGTAGCTCAGAGATAGAATGCCCCTGGGTTCCATCCTCAGTACCACCAAAAAAAAAAAAAAAAAAAAAAAAAAAAAAAAAAAAAAAAAAAAAAAAAAAAAAAAAAAAAAAAAAAAAAAAAAAAAAAAAAAAAAAAAAAAAAAAAAAAAAAAAAAAAAAAAAAAAAAAAAAAAGGCCTCCAAGGAGGGTCAGGTGTGGGCACCTCATCTCCCCTCAAGGGTCTGGTGGGGCATTTCTCACTGCTAACATGCTCTACTTTGTGTGGAGGGCTGGAGTATGGGTACAGAGATTGGTCATCCCCTGGTGGGCTCTGGGGAATTTCTTACAGCCCATATTCAGAGGCCTTGGCTGAAGACATACAAGGCTAGTAAGCAGCTTTGCTGCCCCTCAGAGGATCCCAGGCCCTGAGCACCTGTCCAGCTGTTGGGTATGAAGCTCCCCAGTCACTTCAGTCCAAAGAGAACAAAAAGGAAGAAAAGCAACAAGAAATGGGGGCATGAGGCTGGGATCCTTTGGTGGAGAGCCCAGTGACCTGAGGGACAGTGCCCGCAGGCCTGCTTGGTCTGGGCTGGGGATGAGCCAGCTGGAAGAGCCATCCTACCTGGGGTCTGGTAGTTGAGCCTCCGCATCTCCACTGGGTCAGAGGAGTGGGCCAGCAGGGAGTCCTTCAGCCCAATGGACTGCTCATCCTTTGATGATGGGGAGTGAGTCCTTTTCCTAAAAAGGCACAGGGAGGTTGTTGAGAACCTGAGGTCCAGGTCAAGACCAGCCGGCTGCCGCAGAGTCCCCATGTCCAGAGCTCTGTCCCCCCACCACCCCACCTCATCCTGGGGTTCTGAGCATGGAGGAACCAAGGGCAGAGCAGCCTTAAGATGAAAGAACACAGGGTGGGGATGGAGTAGGGAGACGGCAGGAGTGTGGAGTGGACAGAGGGGGCAGTGCAGCGAGGGAGGAAGGGGTTGCAGAGGCTGGTGGCTCTTTGGACAGAAGGCAGGCCACTGCTGGGCAGTGGCTGCTATCCCCAAGACTACCACAGCTGAGGCAGCAGAAGCCACCAGGAATAAACATGCAAATGACACATAAAATACATAAACATCACAGGGGACTGGCCCCAACTGCCTGGCTCTCAGGGTATCAGGGTAAATGCCCAGAACAGCCGGGGAGGGACGGGGAAGGCGTCACACTAGCCGGGAAGAGTCCTCTCTCATTGGCCTCAGCTTTCCTGTCTTACAAGGACAGGGTTAGAGACAGACTACAGGATCCAGCTGCTGAGATATCCTCAGGGGCCACTTGTGATCTGTGCATGTGTGTTGGGGAGGAAGAACTAGTGAGCACGCCTGAGTGTGTGTACATCAGGACACCGTTCCCCACTGCTCTCACAAGATGGTCTCTAGAGGCACTTAGATAACTTCTTGGAGAACTGGGAGCCTGGGGAAAGTTCTGGTGAGCTCTGTGGACTTGAGCAAGCAATGAAGGCTGCGTTGTGCACGTGCCCTGGAGGAGGAGCATCCTCTGTGGAGGGTATGAAGTGGAACCGGCAAGAGAGCAACAGGGCCTGCCCTCATGCCAGTGACAGCTCCTCTGGAACCAGAGCCTGCTGTGCTGACCGGATAGTCTGCTGCTTAAAGCAACAGGCAGGAGGCTTCTGGTCAGAGCACCGTCCCTCCCTGCTGGCCTGAGATGTGCATGGGGATAAGTAGTAGAGGGAGAGGCGTGTGAAGAGAGAAGGAACAACTCCTACCTTTCTTGTTTACTAGGTCCCGAAAGACAGGCAAGGACAGAAGAAAGGAATGGTCATTGATTCTGCCAAGCACTCAGCCCTCACATGACAGGGGGACACTGCGGGACCCTTTAATAAGGCACCCACATGACATTCACAGGGAGGGGGTTCTCCTCTACAGGAACGTCATATTCAGGTGAGAGTGGATGAGTGGGCGTGGGGGGCACTCCTCAGGGCCTGCCCACAGGCCTGTCTACTCTGGGAGAAAGGAGTGAATTCTCTGGGATGGAGCATGGGTCCAGGCAGGGGCAGGGGAGAGACATCACGTCAGATACACGGACCAGCACAGTTCGTCTGCTAGTCGCTCTCTGACATGCTTGGGCTCTGTCCTGTGTGTGGATTGAATGTGTATGGGGAGGAGGGCTGGAGGCTAAAGATGTGGTGCCACAGGCCCAGTGCACATCCAATGGGGCATTCTAGAGCTCCATGGGGAAGGGGTAGGGTATCAGAGAAGGCCTCCTGGGCACTAGAGCCTGGAGCCTGGGAGTGAGTCTTGAAGGGGAGGGGCAGGAGAGCTACAGAGCAGAGGAGGGCCCAGCCTCCACTGGCCCGGAGACTGCATGAGTTCAGAGTGATGACATCAAGGGTGGTGGCAGGGATCAGATCAGCCAGGCATTCGGCTATTAGACTTAAGAACTTGGGCTTTATCTTGGAAGCCACCAAAATGTTTAAAACTGAGAGACAAAATCAAATCTCTGGGGCTGGGGGTACAGTGGTAGAGCACTTGCCTAGCACGGGCAAGGCCCTAGGGTCCATTCCTAGTACTGGAAAAAAATAAAGTCAAATGTCTATGTCTGGAAAGGTCTTGGGGGCTTGGAGGTAGACAGGAGGGAGACTCCAGGGGCAGGTGGCTGCAACTACCCAAGAGAGAAGATTGAGCATTAAAGACACAGGCTGAGGCAGCCGTGAATGTGGCGGGCACAGTGCACCCTCACTAAACGTCTGCTAAGTGAGTATCTGTGGGTGAGGTCCTGCACCTGGGTCTGCACCTCTCCAGGCTGAAGCAGGACAGTGAGGGAACCACCTAGGAATAGTGGCAGAAGGAAAGGGCTTCAGCTAGGGGACCAGGAAATGGTGGTATCTGGAAACTAAAGAGAAGACAGACACACTCACACCCACAGAAACACAGTGACAGACAGATATGCCTGGGGATGCGCGTGGAGCAGCTCTGTGATGCTGCGGCCCCTCTTCCCTCAGACTGACGTGCACAGAGGCTCCCCCACTAGACAGATACACACACAGGTGCACACGCACACAGAACAGACACTGCTGCCTGTCTTGCTGCCCGCCGTGCCGGGGCCAGGGGCCTGGTGGGGATGGCTCACATACTCCATACGCTTGATACCCAGAGGGCCTGAAAGGAGAGGGGCAGGTGCTGTCCCCCGGGACCCTGAGCACAGCACTCACCTCTTGAACAGGAGGATGGCGATGACAATGAGTATGATGAGGATGACTGCCAGGACGGGGCCCGTCACCCACAGCATCTCAGGTTCCTCCTGCTGCTGGGCTGGTGTCACCTGGACCACGATCTCGTCCGAGTAGGGGCTGGAGGCATAGCGCTTCTGTGGCCCAGCAGAGGAAGAGCGCAGGCGGTGAGCTCAGTGTGAGACCTCCCACCCTCTGCCTATCAAACCTGGGGCGAGGGCTCTGGGTCTGGGTTACATCAGGCTGACCTGGTCTGGTCTCCCAAACCCTATCAGGCTGACTTGAGGCTGGTAGCAGGGTTGGGTCCCTGGGGCCAAATCAGATCTGGCATTCTGGGTCTTAGGACCTAGTGTCCTGGGATATCAAGTACAGGTCTTTGGTCTCAGGGGCTGCCCCAGCCCAGCAATCTTGGGGTCCCTGGGCTGATGCGGACCTGTGGTTTCCTGGTATTTGCAACTATCCTAGCTTTGAGTCAGGCCTGGGGTCTTGGGGTGCTGAGAGCCAAGGTGGCTCAGGCAGACCTGGTCCACAGGTTCCTTCAGGGAGGCAAGCACGAAGCACTGGTAACTCAGGTCTGGAGAGAGGGGTCGGTTGTAGAAGCCCCGGTAGTTCTTCTTGTCCCCCAGGGTAAAGGTCTCAGGAAGTACGTCCACCTGAGCTGCCACATATGGTTTCAGCCGCTCTGCCTGTCTCCGCCGCCGCCGCTCCTCACCACCCTGCTCAATGGCCTCTAGAAGCTGGCAGAACAGAGCACAGGGTCACAGGGGGCCTTGGAGCACACTGCCCGCGTCTGTGGCCTGGGACGTCAGCTCCCTCAGCTGAGACTGAGGCTCATCCTCCCTGTAAGGGACCCAAGCCTGGCCAGCCCACTGCCCTTACAGAATAATGCCACACCTCCACCAGCCCACAGGAAGAGGCCTTATGGGTAAGCTCATCCTAATTAAAGAGGCAGTTTCCACACTGACTGAGGAGAGGACAGAAGACTTCACACGTTCCAGGATGGCATAGGCTTAAGGCTCATTCCAGCCCCTCCGTAGCTTCCATGACTGCAGGACTCCAAAGTCCCCAGGGCTTGCCACTCTACAGTTGGAGACATATCTCTACTCCTTCCCATCCTAGGGGATTCTCACTGAACAACCTCCTGGGAATTCTCCTTATCCCTCCAGGAGTTCTCTGACTCCTGGGGGTTCCCCTTGGAGTCCCTCTCTCTAGGGAGGGGGCAGGCTGCCAGCCAGAGCAGCCAGGAGTGATTTCAACTGGGGCAGGGGATCTGGGAGTCTGCCAGGGTAACACTCCAGGCAAGGCGGGCACTGCCACACACTGCAAGGGGCTGTCATTAGTGCTGGTCTCCTCCCCGGGCACCTCATCCAGCTCCAGTTCTTCAGGTGTGCTCCATCTTGGTGCCAGCATGCTCCCGCCCACACGGTCGATGGGCACTACCACGATGTAGAACCACCTGGGTGGGCAGAGCAGGAATCAGGACTGCCATTGCCAGCACCCTGCAGCTTCGCCCTGTCCCTGCCCCCAGCCTCATCTGCACACCTGACCAGAGAGGGGTCCTGCACGTGGGGCATGGAGAGGGCAAAGCGGCCATCCTCTATGTAGGCAGAGGCGGGCAGCGGCTTGTGTGGCAGGAGGTCAGGGGCGGTGCGGATGGATACAAGGTGCTGCAGGCCCCCCGCACTGCTGCCACGGTTCATCAGCACAAACGAGTACTCAGTGTTGGGCTGCAGGTCTGCGATCAGCTTCCGCATCGAGTGCCCGTCCACCTCCACACTCTGCCCGTTGTACAGAATCTGCAGGGGACCAGAGGGGGAGTGTGGCAGTGCCTCTGGGTGATGTTCCCCACCACGGGCCTGCAAGGCACAGCGCACACACAACCAGGACTCCGTTCACAGAAACGGGACTGGAATGAGAGCACACAGAAGGCCCGTGTGTGTGGCAGTCAGGGCTGGCTGTAGCCCTCACCCACCTTGAAGGGTACGGCTGACTTGTAGGAGTCAGGGACCTCCCAGCTGAGCAGCACAGATGTCTTCATTGCAGCAGCCACCCGGAAATTCTTGGCAAACACTGTGGAGGCACAAGGATGGACGTCAGCTCTGGGGTGGCTATCAGGGGTGGGATGGATGAGACACTGGTCAGGAAACAGGGGGTATAGGAATGACTGCAGAGAACCAAGCACCCCAACTCCCAGCCAGCTTCAAATTGCTAGTCCAACTCAGCCCAAGCTCTTCCACAGCGATCCCTAAACAGGGCAGCAGATGCCACAGCACCCATGGCCAGAATCTCCAGAAGAGCGCAGGTAAAAGCTTGAGCTCACAGACACCAGGTCGGAGTGGCCAGAGGTCAGTGGGTCGTGGTCATACACCAAGGCATGGTGCGCATGTTCACTAGAGGTCACTGGGTCATGGCCCCAAAGAGATTAGTGCCACATACAAAAGATCAGGAGGTTGCACCCCAGAGAATGGTGATGCAATCAAAAGACATCAGTGGGTCAAAGTCATGAGCCAGAAAGGTCACGCAGCAGAGGTCAGTAGGTCAAGGAAGCAGAGGTCAGGGGCCACACAGCTAAAAACATGGTGCCTGTTCACTAGAGGTTAGTGGTCATAGTCATGAGAGATTGAGGGGTCACACAGCAGAGGCTGGTGGATCAGTTGCCAGAGGTCAGTGAGTCAAAGAGGGCAGAGGTCCCCGGGCTCAGCCACACTCGGGCAGGCGCTGCCATGCCCACAGCACACACCTTGCTCCACGGGCATGGTCCGGGACTGGATACTGGGGCTGAGTGGGCCGGCGCCTTTGCTGGTATGTGCGCGGACCTTGATGTCGTAAGTGGTGTCCGGCTTGAGACCGGAGAGTGTAAGGTGGGTGTCAGCAGTGGTGTTCTGTAGCTCCTGCTGGCTGTTGATGTCACGGTACACCACAGTGTAGTTGGTGATGCGCCCATTTCGCTCTGCTAGCACTGGTGGGTCCCAGGTCAATTCTGTGGTAGACGTCGTCAGTCCTGTGACTTGCAAGTTCTGGGGGAAGCCGCTGGGCATATCCTCGGGGGTTGTGATCTCCTTCTCAAACTCCTCGCCCGGGCCGGCTCGGTTCTTGGCAGCCAGGCGGAAAATGTAGGTGGCCCCCTTGTGCAGACCGGTGACTGTAAAGTGCTGGTCATCCTTGCCAAAATCTATGGTGTTGGGCCGTGCCTCATCGGCCCTGCAGTACTGCAACCGGTAGCCCAGCAGCTCGCCAGGCAGCTCCTTGGGTGGGTGCCACTGAAGCAGCGCTGTGTTCATGGCCGTGGTGCTGACCATCATGGTGGGCCGGCCTGGGACTGAACAACCACGTACTGGGCTCTGGTGCTGCCCTCTCCACTGCCCACCCTCAGCTCTGTCTCTGACCCTCACTCACCTGCCCCTGTCGTCGTAACAATTTTGGGCTTGCTCCGGGCACCATCCCCCTTGGTGGTGTAGGCAGCAACAGTGACGGAATAGGTAGTCTCTGGGGTGAGGCCGCTGATGGTGGTTTCCTGAGGGAGGAGGAGGGGCCGTTCCCATCACCGAGTGCAGGAAGAGGCCAGGCTGTGTCAGCCACCTCACCTGGCCCGCAGGGAGCTTCCAGGCACACAGGGCCAGAGAGGTCTTGGGAAGAGGGGCTATGTAACACTGGACTCTGCTGGAGGCAGGGCAGCAGGTAGGATATGGGCCAGAGGACCCACCCATCCCAGGAGCCACAGGCCTGGGACAGACAGTTCATTCTTCCTTTCAGACAAGAATAAAGGGCCACACTATTTCCTTCATTCTACTGTGCTGTGAATGACACCTCCTGGGTCCCTGCACACATGTACACGAGCTTTACATGCAACCAGCACCTTGTATGGCTCCTGGTGCACACACGAACACAGACTACAGATCCTCCTGCACCTGCATAAGCAGGTGCAAGGCCGCTTGTGAATAAGAACACACACACACACACACACACACACACACACACACACACACACACACAGCAGGGTGGAGGGGTGGGATGAGGCACCACCCTACAGGTGGGGACCATAGATGACCCCATCCAGATCACACTGACTCTCAACACCCATGTCCTGTGCTTGCTTCGGCAGCACATATACTAAACAAACAAACAAACAAACAAACAAACAAACAAGAACAATGAACATCCATGCCATGAAATACCTCCTGAGATGGGGGGTGAGGAGATGGCCGACAAGAAAAAGGCAAGGAAACCCCACACCTGGGGAACTCACTTCTGGTCTGTTCCCACAGATGCCTGAAAAGTCAGCCAGAGCATGTCCTCCCATTTTGGGTAGATCCAACCCATATACCCATCTCCAGCAAAGGCATCATTTTGGGACATGCGTAGAACCACCACAGGAGACCAAGCCACGCCACACAAAGAGTAGAGTGGGAAGAAGGGAGGGAACCACCGTGCAGTGGGAACAGGGCTGTCACCACCAACCTTGGTATCCCTCCAGCTCTGAGCCTCAGGTGGGGGTCACTGCAGCTGCCACAACCCTCTGCAGGCCTCCCTCCTGCCCCAGCTGGAGGGTGTCCCAGGGATGAAGTTCCAGCAGCACCAATGCCGGACCCGGCTCCCTAGACTCCTCTCCCAGCCTGGGCCCTGAACAGGTGATTTTTCACTCTGGAGATCAATAAGGCCTAATGATCAGGATTGGATTTAACTCCATCCCTGTCTGGCCGGAGCAGGGGCCAGGCCCTGGTCGATCATGAACATTGGCTTCAAATTGCTGCTCGACAGGCGAGAAGTAAGGATTAGAGGAAACGCCAATCGCTGCTCAGCTTGGTGCTCAAGCCTAAACGCCAATTTTCTCCAGATGTGGCTGGTGCCCTGCGGATCTTGGCAACACAGGCTGGGAGGAAAGAAGGGAGAGGGGGAGTGTCCCACGAGCCCAGCCTGACCCACGCTCGCACACCTGTTACTTACATAGTCCTCGGACTCCTCTGGCCGCCACTGACCGCGGGAGAGGGAGAGAAAGGGAGACAGGATGGTGAAGGACCCTGGCCCATGGAGGACAGATGGAGGGCTTGGGCCTCTGATGTGCCCCCTGGGGAAGCAGCCCAGGACAACTCCCCATCTCAAGATTCAAGTCCCTGCCTCACTGAACACTGTGTACCAGGGCTGAGGAGGGCAGAGAGCCTGAAGGGAGAGGGTAAACTGAACCGAAGGATCAGAGAACTCCAGGTGGAGGTGTTCTGTAGGAGAGGCTGACAGATGTGGGGGTGGGCGCTGGAACTCAGGCAGAGGGAAGGGAAGACACTCAGGGTGAGTGGGGTGACCACACACGCTGGCTTGTGGGGGGGACAGTGCCAGCATGCTTGTCTTGGCATGATTATTCAGTGTCTCCTTCCACTCTCAAAAGTATCCCAGTTGGGACAACTAGTCATCTAGGTATGAGGAGTGTCCCAGAACATAAGAGCTACACCGTGGCTGGGATGGGCCAAAGGAGAAGAGGAAGGCTGGCCAGCAAGATTATTATTATTTTTTGTGTGTATGGTACTAGGAGTTGAAACCAGGGGCATTCTACCTCCGAGCTATACCCCCAGCCCTATTTTATTTTCATTTTAAAACAGGGTCTTATTAGGTTGATGAGAGTCTCAATACTTGCTGAGGCTGTCCTCGAACCTGTGATCCTCCTGTCTCAGCCTCCCAAGTACTGGGATTACAGGCGAATGCCACAATGCCCAGCTTCCAGCAAGATTATTATAATTTTTTGCGGTACTGGGGATTGAACCCAGGAGCTTTCTGCCTCCAAGCTACATCTCCAGCCCCATTTTTTATTCTTTATTTTTTTTTTGGCAGTACCGGGGATTGAACCGAGGGGCATTCTACCTCCAGGCTACACTCCCAGCCCTATTTTTTTTTTTCTTTATTGTGAAACAGGGTCTCACTAAGTTGTGGAGGGCCTCACTAAATAGCTGAGGCTGACCACGAACCCGGATGCTCCGGTCTCAGCCTCCCAAGTACTGGGATTACAAGCGTGTGCCACTATGCCCGGCTCTTATTCTTTATTTCGAAACAGGGCCTTGCTAAGTTGTGGAGGGCCTCACTTAAGTAACTCAGGCTGGCCGCAAACCTGTGATCCTCCTGTCTCAGCCTCCAAAGTACTGGGATTACAAGTGTGTGCCACCATGCCTGGCATCCAGCAAGATTATGAAGGCCATGAGGAACCAACTCAGAGGCTGGGCCTTGACCCATAAACATGGGACCCCCATATACCTCCTTCTGGGAGGGACAAGGCAGGAAGGCCAGTTTCAGGGCTGGCAGTGTTGCTATTTCTTGGTAAATTCTTTAGACCACTGGT
Source organism: Glis glis (assembly GCA_004027185.1). Classification (NCBI taxonomy): domain Eukaryota; kingdom Metazoa; phylum Chordata; class Mammalia; order Rodentia; family Gliridae; genus Glis; species Glis glis. The sequence continues at coordinate 27,756 of PVJS01001601.1, forward strand.
GCACACGGGGAGGTGAATGGACTAGGAACTAAGGCCTCTATTCCAAGGCTCTGAGGCTCTGGAGGGCTAGGGGCTGGCCAGTGAAGTACAGCACAAGAAAATGGTCCATGGTATCTCCAGACTAGAGCTGCCATGGGGTCCGCCAGCCTGAACACCCTCACAGAGCCGGCCTGGCCTTTGTCCAATGACCCCACTGGAGCGGCTTACAGTCCTGCGCTGGCAAGCTCTGTTGCAAAGTCTTTGGAACAGAGTATGAGAAGATACAAAATAGGCCCCTAATAGCTATGGCCACTTTGCAGGGTAGGGCTGGGCCTAAGTTTCCTTGCTTGGGGGGCAATCTGGGCTGTTTTGCCCAGGCCTAGGCATGGGGTTCTCACATGGTACCTCCCATGTGTGTGTCATGGTGTGTCAGGGGCAGAGTGAAAGAGAAGGGAAAGACAGACAGGGCCAAACAAATTGAAGGGAGAAGCAAGGAAGGGGTTGGAGGAGTGGCAGGGAGAGGTAGGAAGGAGAGAGAAGAGGTTGAGCTAGACAAAAGGAGACAGGGAAATGGAGTCACACACCTTCAGAAACAGCAACAAGCCTGGGGCTGGGGATGTAGCTCAGTGGTAGATCTCTTGCCTATCATTCTCAAGGCCCTGGGTTTGACTCCCACCACAAGAAAAGGAATTTTTAAAACAGAAAACAAAGAAACAGCGATACACCTAACACAGAGTTAGATACGGAGACAATGTAGGAGGAAGAGACGGATCTGGCTGTGTACTTAGGGGTGGTGGGTACAGATCACATGGGACTTTCTGAACTGATGGGGGCTGTGGCTGAGCAGATGGTTGTGGTGTCCTTGATAGGGAAGTGTGGGGACAGCTGGGCCCTGTGGCCAGGCTGGGGACCAGGCCCCATCTGTTCTCCCACTGCTATGGAGCAAAACGACCCAGTCCCAGGGGCGCCAAGGGCAGGCCCTGTCTTCAGTGGCCTCCCTAGAGCTCAGGCTCGGGCGTACTCCCCATCAAGCACAGGAGGCTAAGAGGGCAGTGTCCCTGATCTTTGGCCCAGCTTCCTTCCAAACTCCTTGGGACCAGAAGGGGGCATCAAAGTGGCTTCCCTGGAACCCCACTGGTGGCAGCTGTGGCACAGGCCCCTAGGATGGGAGGGGTTGGAGGGAGCCCATTCTCGAGATGTTTCTGGGTGGGTGTGTCCGCTGAGACTCCATGAGGAGCCCTCAACCTGCCCCAGGAATGCAGGCGGGTACACACGCCCGCCTGCTGACTCCAACCCACCCTGGTCCCTCAGCACAAGGCAGGCTGAGAGGAAGAGGGCACCCTCTGGGCAGAAAGGAATTTTGCTTCTGAGAAATGAGCCCAGTTGGGGGCGTGAAGGCTCCTGTCTGTCTGTGGGGGTGAGCCTACCCCTCAGCAAAGCCCAGAGAAGATGGGGTACAACTCCCAGCTCAAGGAGAGGTGAGAAGCTAGACATGGAGAGAATCCAGGCTCCTCCCCTGGGACTGGCTCAGCACTGGCCCCTGAAGACCCTCCCCCCCAGGCCCTGATTCCGGATGGGAAGAACACACCAGGTACTTTGACCCCACCCCCCCAGTACTGGGAATTGAACCCAGGGCCTTGAGCATGCTAGGCAAATGTTCTACTACGGAGCTACATCCCCAGCCCTTTTCATTTTGAGACAGGGTCTCGCTAAGTTGCTGGGGCTGGCCTCAAACTTGGGATCTTTCTGTCTCAGCCTCCTGACTAATTGGGATCACAGGCATGCGCCACCAGGCCTGGTGGTGTTTGACTCTTGAGCAAGGTACTTTGCGAAGGGGCTCACAAGAGCAATCACAGCCCTTTCCCAGTGGTCCAGAGACTTGCCTTCTACCCAAGTTCAGCTGCCTACTTGCTGGGTAATTCTGGCTATTCACAAAACCTCTCAGTGCTCCACATTCTTCATCTGAATAGCAAACCAGGGCTCAGAATACCCCAGGGACCTCACCCCAAGCTCATGGGCAGAACCATCACTCTCAGGAAGACAGAAGCTCACAGTGGGAAGTGTGAGGCTGGCTGGCAGGCCTAGCCCTTGAGATAAAAATCAGGGGCTGTGGGTCAAGGAACACTTAGCATGGCCATTCACAGGGCTCTGCCATGGCCACTGGCCTATGGCCAAAGTGGGTGGGAAAGGCAGTCTAGGAGTCCCTTGCTACCTCTGGCTGTGGGAGGAGATGCCTAGCAAAGTGCTGCCTGGGAGGAAAGAGCATCCAGAAGGCCCGGTCCAACCACCACACTGAATGTGCTTCCTGCACACTGCAAAGGCTGCAGCCTGGGGTCTGTGGAGACAGCCCCTCACCATGAGAGCTGGCGGCCACTCCTTGAGACTCCTGCCAGGCTGGGACTGCTACCAGGCCAGATGGGGCTGGCAGGGCCTGGGTTTGCACAGCTTGGGCAGCCCCAGTACAGAAAAGGGAGTATCCTTGGCACCCAGCCCTGGCCTCTCGATCCCAGTGCCTCCACCACTGCTGCAGCAGGGCATCTCTGGTATAAGCAGTGACAGCAGTTGTAGCACCTCTGCGAGCAGGCAGGGGAGTGGAGTGTATCTGGGCTCCAAAGAGGAAGCAGCGCATGGACGTCTCTGTTCACCCTTCCACCCACCACCACTCAATGGCGCACCTGGGCCTCAGCCAGCATGACGTCCTGGATGATAGGTGGGCCTCGGGGCTCGCCATTCTCTAGCCGCACGTAGGTGACCTGGTAGCCTCGAATCTGGCCGTGCTGCTTGCTGGGGACAGGCAGCTTCCAGGAGACATGCACGGCAGTGGAGTTCAGCGGCTCCACCTCCACCTTCCTCGGAGGCCCGCTGGGCACTGGGGGCCAGGTAGAGAAGGAAGTCAGGCCTGGTGTACTGACTCTGGCTCAGATGGGACAGTAAACTCTAGGGCCTTGCCTCTGCACCACCAGGAAAGGCTCTGATGTAGTTTCCTTGGACTCTGTCCACAGGGAAGCCTGCCACAGGGAAGAGCCCAGGACCAGCCCTGCCAACCCTTCTGGGGGACTACCTTATTTGGTGAGAAGGGCAGGGAAGGGGGAACAGGTGGAGGTGAGGCACCAGGCCTTTGACCACGTGGAAGTTGGCAGAATCTGTCCCAACTTTTCCTGCGTCCCCATATTACGCCACTGTCCACTCAAGGTGGAGTTCTGTTGATTACTTTTGAGTTTTTTGCACCAATCTTCCCAGTCTTGACCTCTCAAATATTAGTGGGGGGGCTGCTTCCCCTGCCTTGGAAAAAGCAAAAAAGCTAGGGCTTGGGCTGCCCCATCATCTCCCCAGTGAGGGCCAGTAAGTCCACACCAGAAAATGGGTCTGCCTGAGCCTGCAAAGGAAAGGCCCCGGGTGCTTGGTGGGTGGTGTCCGAGGTAGTGTGCCCCACCCCGCCCCTCCTCCTGCCACCACCGCCTACCGTCCTCATCGGTGCGCACCAGCACCGGGCTGCTCTCGGGGCCAGGGCCCACGTCTGTGTGTGCCCGCACCCACACCCGGTACTCGGTCCACTTCTCCAGGCCCACCAGGTCCCAGCTGGAATGCTCACGGCTGATGCCATCCACCACATGCCGCCCGCGGTCCTCGCCGTCCACCGCCTCATAAGCCACGGAGTACTGGGTGATAATGCCGTTGCGGCTGTCGGCCGGTGGCGGGACCCAACTTACCCGGACTGTGGTGGAACCCGTGCTCACACATGTCACCTTCTGGGGAGGGGCGGAGGGGGCTGGGGAAGACAAATGGGGGGAAAGCAGGCAGATGGAGGGTGGGGACCACAGGCATGGCGACCAAGTCACAGTGGACTGGAGACTCACCCCGTAGGCTACCCCAAGTGCTGAAATTGTGGGGTCCCTCTAGGCAGGCTGCCACCAGTCACGCAGGGACAGCCCGACTCCCTCTGAACTATGGGCTCTCTCTTCTCTCTCTCTCTCTCTCTCTCTCTCTCTCTCTCTCTCACACACACACACACACACACACACACACACAGAGTCTCACACACACATATGGAGTTCTAACAGCATCTGTCTCGTACATATGCCGTCTCGCGCAAAACATACACAGTATCAGATACACATCAGGATACGAAGAATATAGCACTTCTCTTCTGAGGACAAGTGGCCTAAAGGGCTCTTTTGGTGTAAGGCTGCCCTGACCCCCGGACAGGAAGGATCTCTGTGCCTGCGCCACAGGTAACCATGGAGACTGGTGGCTAGACACGAAGGCTAGTGGCCTTTGGGGTTTGGAGGGAAAGTATCCAGCAGAGGTGCTCTCACTCAACAGGCCCCTGGGGGGTCAGGAGACAGGAGTATGCCCTCTTTGTGCCAAGTTACATTCCCACACTCTTTGCCTACTGAGGACACTGCTGCCAATGCAGGGGCTTCCTCTCCATCTCCAGTTCTGCCACCACCCTCTTCCCAGGTGACTTCAGCAGCTCCTCCACTAACTGGCCCCAAAGCCCCTCATCGCTCGGGCTTTCCTCTCCCCTGCATGGCCACAGCCATGCTCTGTACACTGCCACTGCTGGGAACGACCCCACCTCCAAAACTGGCCTCCCACCTTCCCCTGCAGACCCACCTCTTATCCCAGCTCAGCTGGTCCAGGCTCCCAACACTGCTACTCAGGACCACCATCCTACCACTCCCATCCTTACTGCCCTGATATTCAGCTTCAACTCCAAGGCCCCCCATCTCACCGCCTTCTCATCAGTATCCCAAACTCTCTCACCTCCTCATCTTTCTTTTTTTTTTTTTTTTTTTTGCAGTACCGGGGATTGAACCCAGGGGCGTTCTACCTCCGCGCTACACCCCTGGCCCTATTTTTTATACTTTATTTTGAAACCGGGTCTCACGAAGTTGTGGAGGGCCTCACTAAGTAGAGAGAGAGAGAAAGATGGAGAGGGAGAGGGAGAGAGAGAGAGAGAGCGCGTGCGCGTGCTGAGGCTGGCCGCGAACCCGGATCCTCCGGTCTCCGCCTCCCAGAGTACTGGGATTACAAGCGTGCGCCACCACGCCCGGCTCACCTTTCCATCTCTGTGCCTGACCTGTTCTGCCGTGAATGAGTGCCAACTCTCTGCCTTCTCTGAAGCAGCACTGGGGTAGGTAAAAAAAAAAAGCCACCTCTCCAGGGAAGCTACCTGCAGGTGTCCATTCTCTACCCGGCCCACTTCGCCACTTTTCATGAGATATAACTGACCTCCTCTACTCACCAACCTCCAGCTTCTTTTGCCTCCCAGCACATAACCCTGTCTCCTACTTTGCAGAGAAAACCAAGCTTTCCCTCCATTTCCTGCTACCAAACCCACCCACCTACCTGCATGTGCACCATTTCTCTCACAAGAATGGGGAGTTATGCTAGGCATGGTGGCACACGCCTGTAATCCCAGTATTTGGGAGGCTGAGACAGGAGGATCGCAGGTTCAAGGACAGCCTCAGCAAGTAATGAGATTCTCGTCAACCTAGTGATACTCTATTTCAAAAATAAAAACAAAATAGGGGTGGGGTGTAGATTAGAGGTAGAATGCTCCTGGGTTCAATCCCCAGTACAACAACAAAATAGGGAATTATGCTGCTCTATTCAAGGCAAAACTCCCCCATCACCCTGCTTCATTCCCCCTTCATGCTTCTTATTTTGTCCTATTGACTCTCTCCCAATAGCATTTAAATATGCTTGGAATTTTTCCCATCTCAAAAGAAAACTCCAACCAGGCGCAGGCCTAGAATCCCAATGCTTGGGAGGCTGAGACAAAAGGATCACAGGTTCATGGACAGCCTCAGCAACTTAGCAAGACCCTCCACAACTTAGTGAGACCCTATTTCAAAATAAAAAAATAAAATAGGGCTGGGGGTGTAGCACAGAGGCAGAAGGCCCTGGGTTCAATCCCCAGTACCCCCCGACACACAGAAAACCCCATTCTCAATTGAGCACGGTGGTGCATGTCTGTAATCTTAGTACCTGAGAAGCTGAGACATGAGGATCACAGGTTCAAGACTAGCATGCAGTAACTTAGTGAGACCTTGTTTCAAAATAAAAAGGGTTGGGGATATAGCTCAGAGGTAGAATGCACCTGGGTTCAATCCCCAGTACCACCACCACCACCAAAAAAGAAAAATAAAACAAAAATCCCCACCCTGTGTCACAGCACCCTCCAGCTACTGCTGTCACCCTCACAGCTGAGTTTCTTGACAACACCTGAGCTTGCTGCCCTACTTCCTTACTCCCGGCACAATCCCCACCACAACCCTCATCCACACACAGCTAGGTCCAGCAGAGGCCCATGCTCCTCGTCTCCTGACCATTCACAGCAGCTTCCGGTCTACCTCTCAAAACTTCCTTTTCAAGCAGGGCTTGGTGACGCATGCCTATAGTCCTGGTTTTTGGGAGGCTGAGACAGGAGGATCGCAGGTTTGAGAACAGTCTCTTGCAACAAAGCAAGACTCTCAGCAACCTAGTGAGACCGTTTCAAACCAAAATATAAAAAGGGCTGGGCCGGGCGTGGTGGTGCACACTTGTAATCCCAGTACTTTGGGAGGCGGAGACCGGAGGATCCGGGTTCGCGGCCAGCCTCAGCTCTCTCTCTCCCTCTCTCTCTCTCTCTCTCTCTACTTAGTGAGGCCTTCCGCAACTTCGTGAGACCCGGTTTCAAAATAAAGTATAAAAAATAGGGCTGCGGGTGTAGCACGGAGGTAGAATGCCCCAGGGTTCAATCCCCGGTACCGCAAAAAAAAAAAAAAAAAAAAAAAGGGCTGGAGGTATAGCTCAGTGCCCGAGTATATGCCCGAGGGCAATCCCTAGTACCATAAAGAAACACACAAACACACAAAAAAACTTCTTCCAACCTCCAGGACACTCCCTGTTCCTAGGTTTCCTCTCATCCTCCAGCCCAGGCCCTGCCACACACTCCCACTTGGAGGGTAGAGCACCTTGGACCTGGGTGTTTAAAGCAGGCACACTCTTCACACTTGCTTCCGTCCACTTCCTATCTGGGGTGGCACTCTCCTGCTGGGCCTCATACACGAGCAACAAGACATACCTCTGTTTCCCCCTCTCAGGCCCCATTCCCAGTCCATCACCAAATCCTGGCCAGCTGGCCTCCCAGAGAACTCTCAAACCCACCACCACCTCATCTGAGCAACCATCCTTTGCCTAGACTACTGCCAAGCCTAAGTATCTCCTGCTTCCTCTGAGTCAGCCCTGTCCATGCTCAGAGCCGGAGCCTGCCCTCTCACCCCAGGCCCTGACTGCTAAGGCTCTGGTGGCTGCTCTGGTCACACTGGCCTGCTTCTCACTTTTTTTTTTTTTGGTATAGGGATTGAACCCAAGGGGGTTCTACCTTTAGCTACATCCCCAGCACTTTTTATTTTGAAACACAGTCTTGCTAAATTGCTCAGGCTGGCCTTGAACCTGTGATCCTCTTGTCTCAGCCTCATAAGTACTGGGATAACACGTGAGCACCGCCACACTCGATGGCCTGCTACTCACCTCTGATGGTGTGCCCTCCCGGCCTCCTGGCCTGTTGGCCTACAGACTCCCTGCCCAAGGCTGCTGTGTCCCCCACACTCCCGCAACTTTACCCAGCTGGCTCCCACTCTTCTTTTAGGCCTCAGTGAAGCGTCACCTCCCCAAGTCAGCTCTCTTTGACCCCTCACTAGAGGTGGTTTCTGTACATCATGTCTGCACTGTTTATCTCCTCCACCCCACTTTACGCAGATGTAATTAAAAGCTGATGTGGGTAATTAAAAGCATTGTCTCTCTCTGCCCCACTCATCTGTAGAGTCCCCACAAGCAGAGGCTGTGTCCTCTGGTCAAGCCGCCAGCCCTGCACTGTGTATGGGGCCTGGCCCCCAGCAGCAAAGCACGTGCTTTTAGAATGAATCCATGAACACAAGGTCACACACAGCCTGGATGTCATCCACCAACAGGCACACAGTCCTGCCTGCATCATGAGGTCTTCACAGACATTGCCATGTTTACAGTACATGTGGTTACCATCTCAGTCCCATGATGCCACTCAGCCAGTCACACTCACAGCCATGTTATCAAATTAGGGAGCCTCAGAGACAGTGGCCCATGGCGGTTATATGATCACAGATGTGTGGTCACACATGCTCACAGGTGGTACCACATACACAGTGACATTGTCAGAGTCGCACACAGGCAGACCAGAGTAACACAGAATGCTACACAGTTGTCACGCAAATGACATGGTATCACACGCAGACAGGGAGCACACTCTGTCACACAATCACATTCTTACAGACCTGTCCCCAAATGCAGTGGCTCAGAGATACGACATGACTCACAGGTAATTCTCATGGCGGGGGTATGAGGAAGGATGTAGGTGATGGGGGGAATGAGATGTGGGCTATGGAGAGGGAAGACGGCTGCCAGAGCAGACCAAGCCACCGTGTGACCCACTGTGAGGGGAATGGAGGACAGAGATGAGTCACAGACACAGAACTTACCTGGGCAGGTGAGGGAGTGGGAGAAGGGAGGGTCAGAAGGCTGGGCAGGGAGGGCAGCCGCCGCCTGGACACAGACTAAGGGGCACTTACCTGTCCCTTTCTTGGGGTCCAGACTCAGAGCCCAGACTGGAGTTAAATCCTGAATCCAACAGACCTGACCACCCATCTGGCTGAGGGGAAGGGTGTGTGTGTGCCCCAGCCCAGAGGTGACAGGCAGTGGCCTCAAGAGACACTTACTGGACTGTGCTGTGCGGGCCTCTATGGTGGGGGTGAAGACGCCCACCCCCATGTCCGAGCGGGCGGCCAGCTGGAAGTGGTACAGCGTGTCGGGCTTCAGGTCCTCTAGAGTGTAGGAGGAGGTGGGGTCGAAGGTCACCTTGTGCTGAAAGAGCAGGGAGCACTCACTCACTGTTCCACTCTCAAAGGCCAGAGGCTGGTCCCCACCCAGGCTGTACTCTGCAGACCCGCCATGGCTCTAGGACTGGCTCCACACCACCGGGTCACGTGGACCCCATGAGAAACGCATGGCCCGGCCCATGCCACAGGCACCTCACAGACCACATGGGCCATGGCAGGGACACATGACCCCAAGGAAACTTCAGGGCTAGGCCAGTGTCACATGAGCTACAGAGTACAGGAAACCCAAAGGCAGACCCACGAAAGCCTGCCTGGGTGAGCCCATCAGATTCCAGGACCAGGAAGCCCTTCCTCCCTCCCCGCTCAACCTGGAGGCTCACCTGCTGGCCTTCATCCTCTGCTGCCCAGTACACCAGTTCATACTTGATGATTCGTTCCTGCGGGGGCAGCAGCCACGAGAGCTGGATCCTGGTGTCTGACTCGGCCTCTGCCTGGAAGTCTGCAGGCTGTGCAGGTACTGCAACACCCACCCCAGCACCGTCAGCCCTGCCACACACCCCACCAAGGGCCAGGGAAAGGAAACCTCACTCCTATACCCTTGTCCCCCACCCCAAGTGACCACACATCTAGGGAATATGGAGCCCCATCCTCCCTGACCTCATGGCCTGGAGAAGGGGGAAGGGCTCTGCCACAGCCTTACCACCCCACCTCTGCTGAAGCCAGCAGATGTGCCCCACCTACCTCCCTGCTGCGTCTTGACCTGGATGGTGGGGCTGGGTGGGCCGTCGCCCACGGCAGTAAAGGCAAGCACGCGTAGGCTGTAGGTGATGCCAGGCAGCAGGCTGCCCACGGTGGTGAGGAGTCCAGCGTCCGTGTTGTGTTTGTGCCAGGCACTCAGGGGACGGCGGGAGTCCGGAGTGTAATAGACACGGTATCCCCGCACCAGGCCATTAGGCTCCTCGGGAGGCTCCCACTGAACGAGCATGGTGCTGGCGCTCAGCATGCGAGCCTGCACACGGCGTGGAGGGCTGGAGGGTGCCTGCTCGCCTGTGCGCGCCCGCACAGCTTCACTGGGCGGCCCCCGTCCAATACTGTTCACTGCCAGCACGCGGAATGCGTATTCTGAGAAAGGGCTGAGGCCACCAATGCTGTAGCGGGTGGTGGCCACACCATCCACCTCCTGGAAGGGGCCTTCTGTGCCGGCTGCACGGTACTGGATGCCATAGTAGGATACAGGCTCTGAGTTCCCAGAGTCCCAGGTCAGGGTGACACTGGTGGCAGTCGTCTCTGTCACCACAAGATCAATGGGAGGCTTTGGCAGAGCTGGGGACAAAGTGGAAGACTCAAGCTATCAGAGGTCATGATCCCAGGAACCAATTCTACCCTCAAGCATCATCAAAGAGCCCCTGGTGCAGCCACCAGAGTGGCTGACACCCAAAGTCCACCTTGAAGAATGACCTGAGAGCCGGGCGTGGTGGCGCATGCTTGTAATCCCAGTACTTGGGAGGCTGAGACTGGAGGATCCGGGTTCGTGGCCAGCCTCAGCTACTCAGTGAGGCCCTCTGCAACTTCGTGAGACCCGGTTTCAAAATAAAGTACAAAAAAGAGGGCTGGGGGTGTAGCGTGGAGATAGAACGCCCCTGGGTTCAATCCCTGGTACCGAAAAAAAAAAAAAAAAAAGACTGACCTGAAAGGCTCATGGTGACCTCTCAGGGTACCTGGGAGGACAGCAGCCAGGCCTGTTGCTGCTCCCAGGGGACCCTGAGTCATTTAGTATGTAATAGGTTACGCCTGGGACTCACACTCTCTGGAGCCTCACAATGGCCCACACAACTCACCTAATGAACAGACCCAGAGGTAACATGGCCTCAAAGCACCCAGACTAGGTAGGAGAGACTTGCCTTCGTAGCTCACCTGCACCCACCTGGGGCGAGTATGTGTGAGAGAAGTAGGGGGAGATCCTAAAGAATTGGCCCTGGAGTTTAGAGTGATGGGGCTACTGGTCCCATGCTTGCTTCACACTGAAGGTGGAGAAGTCCCAGGTCCACAATCATTCAGTGAATCATCACGGAGCGCCCACTAAGTGCCGGGCACTGCAGTGTGGCCACAATGCTGCACAGTTACATCCCTACTCACACGCATTTTATACTCCAAGGAGAGAGAATCAGCAAATGAGCTGATAATCACGTGCAAGGACAGCAGGAAGAGGGTGCTGAGATCCAGCAGAATCCATAGGATCTCCTTGGGGTGAGGAGGGAGGGAAAGCCTCACAGGGCTGAGACCTGAGTGGGAGACAGGGCTAGAGACAGAAAGGACCGGGTAAGGAGTGAGGCAGCTGAGCACAGCGTGTCTGTGCAGCTGGTAATGCTGAGGTGGCGGCCAGCGGGCCCTGGGGAGTCCTGATCTCTATCCTAAGCAACAGGAGCTACTGAAAGCTGTCTCTTTCTCAAAAGGGAGTGACCTGGGACTGGAGGTGTAGCTCAGTGGTAGAGGGCTTGCTTAGCATGCACAAGGATCTGGGTCCAATCCCCAGCACTGCAGGACAAAAAGAGGGGTGGGGTATGACATGATACTGGTTTGTATCTTTAAAAGATCACTCAAGTTGCGGAACAGAGGATGGATCAGAGGCAGTCAAGAAAGGAAGCAGGGAGACCAGGGAGGAATCTGCTATATGTGTGTTATATACATGGGGGTTCAGACAGAGAACCCACCAGCTCCCCCCCATAGTATTTCATCACATCCTTCTGGTACTGTGTAGTGGGTAGGGGGATGGACTGTGGATACAGACCACCAAGGTTCAAGTCGTTCTGTTCAGACCTGAGCAAATGACATCACAGCCTCTCTGTGCCTTGATTCCCTCATTTGTAAAACAGGGATAATAAGAGCATCTATCTCCCAGAGTAACCCCAAATGGAGCAAATTAAACTGTGCTTACTAGCATGCTATCTGCCACCCACGTAGTGGATATGAGCTAGCTATTCTCATTAAGACTATAAATAGCAGAAACCCCTCCCTCCTTCCAAGGGTCAGGAAGACCCCAGAGCCAGGGTGCCCGAAAGAGGGTAATGACACCTCAAGTCTGGCCTGTACCCACAGCAGCCAGAATTCATCTGCCATAAGTGTTAACGTCGGGAAGAGGGCAGGGCACCAGCCACACGACACCTGTTGTACTCACCTTTCACTGTGACCTGGGCTGTGGCCTCGATCATCCCCAGAGAGGAGATGGCCACACAGGTGTAGTTGGCAGAGCGCACAACATTGCTGAGCTCCAGCACATTGCGACCAACCGGCATCTCATCCTCCTTGGTAAGCTCCTCGGCCCCCATCATCCACTTGACATAGGGCATGGGCGCACCCACTGCGACACACGTCAGGTTCACGCTGCCACCTGGCATCACCTCCTGGCTGCTGGGAGGGATGGAGAAACGAGGAGCCACACGACGCACTGCAGGAGGAGGGAGAGAGGCACTCATAGGCCAGGCAGGATACCAGGGTGGCTAGAAGGGCAGGGGCCCCTCATCCAGGAAGCCCCTCTTGTCAGAGCCAAGCCCACGCTCAGAAATAGGAGGGTGGCATCCCTGGGCCCTGGCTCGCCATCCCCCACCCCACTTTAGGGTTAGAAGTAATCCCTGCACTCAGGGACCATCTGGAACACAACATCCTAATGAGAGTCTCACAACCAAGCTCCCATTTTACAGCCTGGGAAACTGAGGCCCAGACAAATCTTGTCTGCCCAGGGTCACACAGGGACTTAGCACAAGATCCAGGCCTGGTCAGGTCTACAACCCATTTGTCCCCAGGGACCGCCACTGCTTGCTTCTGACCCACCTCCCCATGTGTCCCCAGAGAGACAAGCTGGGGCACCAATGAGAGAAATCCAGGCTCTGGAGTGAGGGTCCTCAGAGCATGCCCGGGGCAGGCAGAGAGCTAGTCAGTCTGGGAGTAACATCACCACCTTCTCTGGAATCACTGTCTCCACCTCCAGGCTGTGGCCCGAGGGGAAGGGAAGAGGAAGTGGATGACCACCTGCCAGGCCTTGGCCGTGCTCAAGGTACAGCCTGGGCCCCAGGAAGAGGGGCTGCTTCTTGTGAGGGCTGGGCCAGGGCACAGGGTCAGGCGGGCCAGGGACGTGGTCCGCGGGCAGGATGGGCATGGTGATGGCAGTAACATGATGAGGGCGCCCAACAGATGGCTTTCTGCACCAGTGAACAAGAGTCTCAGGGGGAGGGTGGCTGTGCCTGGCCACGGCCTCCAGCCTTGGACTCCCCTGTCCGGAAGCTGTTCTGAGCTTCTCAGTCCAGGGTGCAGCCTGGAACCACCCCCTTAAGTTGCAAGCTTGGCACAGACATTCAGATCATGCAGACAGAGGAAAGGCAGACAAGACCTAGCCACGCACAGGCATGCTTGGCATGCAGACAGGTCATGCAGCTGGTGGGCAGAGGCTCGGGTGTGTCCTACACGGGCACCCTCGCGCACAGGGTGGGGAAGGCAAGCAGCGGGGCTAAGTGACTCTAGGGTACTATTGAGAGCACTGGTCTTTGGGGATCCTTCTGGGGAGCCCGGACATGCAGAGGACCGGTGGTATCAAGTCAGGAGCACCTCCTACAGCCCCAGACCACAGAATCAGAGCTGGGAGCAGGCATAGAGACCTCCGGGTCCAACTTCTGACCTCAGGGTCAAAACTGAGGCCCAGAGTTCAGCAAGTCACCAGGACCCATTTAGTGCCACTGCCTAAAATACCTTTCAAATCTATTTTTCTTCAAACACATGGGTATCTGCCACCACCAAAATCCAAGCTACTACCATATCGCCCTGGGGTCACTGCAGTGGGGTCTTCACTGGTCCTCCTGCCTATATCACCCTCTGCCCATCCCCAGCCAGCCTTCCACAAACAGCTGGCACAAATCTGTCACTCCCCTGCCTAACAAGCTCTGGCATGGTTCCCCAATGCTCCTCTGCCAGCCTACCAGACTTTGCGTAGCACCTGTTTCAGTTCCTTTCATAGCATGCCTCGCCCGAGTCCTCCAGACAGAACCGCAGCACCAGCAGAACCCCAAGCAGGTCACAACCATCGGCTCACAAGCTGGGTCTCTGTCTCCAGGCTCACGTGGGATAGAGGAGTATCTCGTGGAGATCCAGGGTTCTGCCTTCTCCCAGAACCAGCACCCTCATCTTTTCTTTCTTTTCCAGGGCTTTGCACATACTAAACAAGCGCTCTACCACTGACCTGCACTCAGCTCCACCCTCATCTTCTTTAGGGGAGCCATTACTCCCCCTATTTGTAGACAGGTAGACAGGGTTGGTGACCCAGATCTGCCTAAAAAGAAACAGCCTTTGAGCAGGGCGTGGTGGCCACGCTTGTAATCCCAGTACTTGGGAGGCTGAGACAGGAGGATCCAGGTTTACAGCCAGCCTCAGCTACTTAGTGATGCCCTCTGCAACTTAGCGGGACCCTGTTTCAAAATAAAGAACAAAAAATAGGGCTGGGGGTGTAGCTCGGAGGTAGAATGCCCGTGGGTTCAATCCCCAGTACCACAAAAAAAAAAAAAGAAAAGAAAAGAAAAAAGAAACAGCCTTTGGACGTTTGGACAAGCTATCAGAGAAGCAACTTTCCTTCTCTATGGGGTAGCTAAGCTTTGTGAAGTTGGGACCACCTTTCCCAACACACAGGAAAACCTGCTAAAGAACAAAAAGTCAACAGTAGGAAGCAAAACTGAGGGAGAAAGTCCTGACTAAACTGCTTAAATACCTGGCTCTAGCCCTGCCCAACATCAAATCCACATCTACATTTTTTAGTTTTGTAACATAAGAGACGCCTTGTTCTGCTCACTCTGGTTTAATTAAGTGGGTTTCCGTCATTTGTTCTAATGCTGGGAATCCACACTATGATGACACCATGTCAGACACAGTCGTTCTCATAGTGGAGAACAGGTGGGTCTTGGGAGTGTGGCTGGCAAGTCCCCCAAGGAAACAGTCCCCTTTGAGCACACCCCTCACCTGGCCCAAGGTGAGGCCAGGAGATGCAGACAGCCATCTCCAGCCCGGGGCGTGGGCACTCCTGAGCTCCAGAGCTGGCCCTGGGCGGGGGGTGCTGGGAAGCAGGGCACAGGCGGCAGTGTGGTGTGCAGGCCAGGCCCAGGCCTGCCAAGGAAGGCAGGGGTCCAGCACAGAGAAACAGTCATAAGTGACCAGATCTCTGTCTTCCTGGCCAGCAGCTGCCCTGTCTCCTCCCCACTCAGGGGCATGAAAAAGGTCCAAGGGGAAACCGCACTTGAGCACTACTGTATGCGGAGGAGTCCCATGCCATTGCCTCCTGACTACAGACAAGGGATGGACTTAACACTCATACAGGAATGGCACACCCACCCTCATATACATAGCAGGAGCAGGTCTGTGTCATGAAAAGCTCACACCCTTGGGCGCCCTGGCTGACGGTTTTGAAAAAAGAGACCCAAGGAGGCTATGGGGAGAAGCTTTGAGGTTAGCTAAGGCTGGCAGGAGAAGATGCACCTCTAGCTGGCATAAGGGTGGGACTGGTGGCTGCAAGCTTGACTCTGGTCCACAGTAGAATTCCTGAAGCCCGATCAAGTTCCTAGCTGACAGAACCAAGAGCCCCAACAGAAGAAATAGGGCCTTGGCTAATAAACCTTGGGCCCAAACGTAAGCAGCCCAGAAACTTGATTGGATTTTACCCCCTAGATAGTCCTTAGAGGACAGGGTCTTCAGGACCAAATGCAGGCCTTGTGTATGGACCTTGGAGATTACACCGATCCTGAGCCACTCTTTTGAAAGCCTAACTCTTACATCCACTGTCAGGAAATTGAGGCCCTGTGGGAACCAACACGAAGAATGGTTTCTTTTTTACTTTTTCCCTCCTGGATGCAGGTAGAAGGGAAAACTCTTAGAGCTAGGGGTGAGTGTGAGGTCAGATGTGACCTTAAGGGTCACCTCCAGCACCAGGCAAGGGACTCAACCCCCAATCCCCGTGGGAGAACCAGTCACTCTTTCACAAGGACACCAGGCTGAGAGAGTCCTGGAGTGCAGTTTCCTAGAGCTCAGACACTTCCTCCCCATGGGGTGGGAGGCTGGCCCAGGGGAAAGAGGAGCAAGAGACAACCTACTGGTATCCGAATGCCAATGCGGCCCTGTGTCCTAGTGCTGCCCAGACAGCCACCCCCACGACAGCAGACTGGTGTGGTTGACACCTCACTGCAGCAGCCCCACCACCCTCCTCCTGCTGTCACAAGCACCAGGGCTCCAAAAGAGGCAGGACTCACCCTGGACTCAGTCTACTGACAGAAGCAACAGCAGGGAAGGAAAAACTGAAGCTGGGAAAAATGCACTTAGGGTCTAATCTCAGGCTCCAACAATGCGGGTCTATTACCGTTCCCCGTGCATCCGTAGTGCTGACATTTTATAGACAATTTCCAAAACAGGGCCCTGCCATTTCTGGATTATATTTCAGCTGTAACTTTTAAGTCTAATTATTTGCACTGACAACCCCCTATAATAGGGCGGTGCGGCGCCCAGAGGCATCAGCATTCAGTGGAGTGACAGCCTAATCGCAGGGGGAGGCAGCCCCGCAATCTGCATTCACTCGCGGAAATTTCTCTGATGAAAATAACACAACATTAAGGAGGGGATAAGGGGCAGGATCCACTGTATCAAGATAAAATAACTCTTTAATAAATAACCTTGTGGCTGCCGCAGAGCAGTAATTAAATGCTGGCGCACCCGGCACACAGTTTTAAGTAAAGCTGGAAAAATGTAAGATGCAATTATCAGCACCAAACAAATTACCAGCCCGGCAAATCCCCCTGGAATATTTAGAAACTCATTTCTCCTTCCCATTAAATATTTGTGTATGTGCTTATTTTTGGTGGGACCACAGGGTGGGGGATAGGTGGAGGAAAGGAAGGGACAAAGGACCCGCAGGGTAGGTGAAGGGGCATGGGGGGAGCGGCTGCGGGCTGGGCTGTCTGCTGATTGTTTTCTGAACGTCCTGGCAGATCCGCCTGGTCAGCGAAATGGTGTAACCGAAATGCCCCGGAGCTCAGGAGTGCATATGGATGGGCGCTCAGGGCTGATATCTGAGCCCAGGCTGCAGCCCTGCTCTAGACTGGCTCCTTCTCTCATAGAGGAAACTCAGGCCAAAGGACGTGAAGCAGAGGGGACCACATGGCTTGGGTCTGCTCCCTGGGAGTCAGCCTGTCCTATACTTTTTCCCTGAATCCCCAGAGCCCAGAGCCTCCTCTGACCCCTCAGGCCATGTGACCCCCAAGTGGCCAAGTGACCACTTGCCCAGCATTGGGGGTAGAGGTCTGGTTCCAAGGGTGGGGCTAAAAATATAGCCTCAAGGGGAATGCTCTGGAATGGGCTCAAAAGTGCCTCCAGGAAGACCTTCCCAACCTGAGGGTGAGCCAGGGGCCAAGGCTCCCGCATGGTATCGCCACGCTGCACTTGACTGTTCAGTCACTCCAAGTGTAAGCAACTTGGGTCTGACACCCACACCAGCACCCCACACTGAGGGCTGAGGTTGTTAGCTGGGCAGCAGGCCAAATACACCCAACCCTCAGACAGACATGGGGGTGGCTGGGAGGCTCAGGCAGAGGGGCCTGGGTAGATGTGGTGATCTTAAAATGGATCTGGCTGGAGAGAACAGACAACAGCAGAAACGTCCTCAGTGAGCCAAGATGACACCACTTGCCTTGTTCCGTGGCCACCAAGTTTCCTGAGGCAGATCAGCCAGCCCACCCTCGTCTGCGGGCTCTGGGGGCCCCACGGAGAGGGCAGACACCACAGGACTTTCGTCCTGTGCTGCGAGATCTCAAAGGGGCAGCCCACTGTCTGCAGGTAGTTTCAGCTTTGCTTAGGCAGACATGGCCTCGATATGAGTAAACGAGGTTGTAGAAGAAACACTCCCCCCCTTTCCCCCCAGTACACATCAAGCACTACAGCTCTTACAGCTCCCTCTGACCACAGCTCCCCCACCACTCCTGAGTGCCATCTGGAATAGACAGCTGGCCTGGCCAGGGTGCAAAGGTAGGGCATAGTTTTGTGCCATGCACCATGCCTGCCCTACCAGTCCAGCAGGGAGCCCGGCTAAGGAGACATGCGGACACATGGTGCATAGGGTACTCAAGCAGCAGAAACATGCAGGGCAGAAGACCTGCCCACCCATCCCTGGTCCTGCCTGCCTGCTGGGCCCAATGACAAGCAGAGGCCGACTGGCGGGCAGACACAGCTGGAGCGAGACTGAGGGAGCTGATCGAGCCCGCTGGTCCCTACTGACGGGCACATCCCGTCGACGGGCGAACTGTAGATGGATAAGAAGTGAAAAGGACCAACCTTCTCGCTGATCTGAGAGATGAGAGTTTGGGTTGATGGCAGAGTGCGATGAGGATGAGGAGGGAATAAAAAAAAGACAAGGAGAAACACAGAGAGAGTAAAAACAGGCCAACCTTCATCTGTCCACACAGCACAGAGACGAGACAAGACTCCTGTGCCCCCTCGCACACACACGTGCACACAGGTGCACACGGACCACGCCGCTCACAAAAGACTCAGGACTCATGAAGGACATGGTGGACAGGGCCGGGGCCCGCTGGCAGGTGCCAGGGACGCCAAGGGCTGAACCAGGATGGGTGGAAGTGGAGCACGAGCCAGTCCCCATGCCTCACACGCACCCGCAGCTCAGCCAGACCCAGTGAACTGGGCTCTGGGATCAGGACCCACCCAGCCCACAAACCCACCAAGGCTCATGAGCCACTAGAACCCCGCCACCGTGAGGGTGCCCACGTTGCACAACAAAAGGTGTGAGGAGCACGCCTGGGGGGAGAAAGGCTGGGAGGCATCAGCCCCGTTTTAGACAGCTGTGGCCCAGCAGCCAGGTCCCTGCAGAGAATGGGAAGGTTGGCGGCCCTGGTGCAGGTAGGCCAGGCTTTGTGGAGAGTGGGCCCCACCCTGGTCCTGGCAGCTGTGCGCCCGAGAGCTGGAGGAGAGAGACGCTGTGGATGGAAGGAGAGAATGAGTCACTCGAGGGAGTCAGGCGGCAATGGAAAGAGGCTGGTCCACCCGGCGTGCCTGGGCCTGCTAGACTGTGGGTGGAGCTGCGGCCAACTGTGAACAAAGTCAGATGGAGCTGTATGAGGCACCCTCCAGTGCTATCCCGACAGCAGTAGGAGCAACTGACTCCCAGGTGGAAACTGTGTGCCTGGCACCATGCCAGATTTTTAGGTACTACCCCATCAAATGTAGCAGCCACAAGGCCTCAGAGAGGCAGTGGGAGCCCTGCAAGTTCAGGGGACAGAGGAGGGATGTAAGGCAGATACTCAAGCCAAGTCTGAAGTGGTGACAAGGCCCAGGGGCCAATGGATGCAGAGAGGAGTCTGATGAATGGAGACATGCCAGCAGAGGCTGTTGGTCCAGAGCAGGGGTCTCCACTGGGGTAATTCCCCCAGGTGGCATGTGGTAATGTCTGGAGACAGTTTTGGTTACCTAGGTTGGTTTGACTAAGGGGTGTTACTGGCATCTAGCCAGCCAGGGATGCTAATAAACATCCTACTATGCATAGGACAACTGCCCTCAATCAAGAATTATCGTCTCAAATGTCAATAGCGTAGAGGCTGAGAAACACTGGGCTAGAGTTCATACCGACATGAATGCAGAGGCTCATGCCCTGGTAAGAGGTGGAACACAGAGAAGGCCTTCCACCTGTGGAGGGCAACAGGAAGCCTTGAAGCCACCTGCTGGGACAGACCAGCAGGCAGGCTGGCACTGGGTGGTGGGTCCTTCCATGGCTATCTACCCACAAGTGGGGTTCAGAATACGGAGCTGGTGGCCAGCACAACACAGGATAAGGACGGGTGGGGGATACCAGAGGCAAGGGTCCAGGGAGCAGGACTCTCAGGTATCCAGAAGACTTGTCAAGACAGCAGGGCCTGTCCTGGGCTTATAGGACAGGTTGCTCTTGGAAAAGCAGGGCAGGTGTAGATCAGATGGGGCCTAGATATGAGGCAGGCCCTTGGGACAGAGTTTTGGGAGTGTTCCTTAAAGAACAGGGCCCACACAAGTGACTGAGAGAGAGTGTGTGTGTTGGGGTGGAGGGTGGAGGGCAGCAGAAGCCAGGTTGGCTATTTTAGTGGCCCTGGCAAAAGGAACTGAAACTAAAGGAACCACATTTCCTGCCAAAAAATCTTGGATGTAGCTGGACATGGTGGCACGTTCCTATAATCCCAATACTTGGGAGGCTGAGACAGGGGACTACAGGTTCAAGGCCAGCCACATCAATTTAGCAAGGCCCTTAGCAACTTAATGGGACCCTGTTTTAAAATAAAAAGGGCTATGGTTGTAGCTCAGATATAGAATGCCCCTGGGTTCCATCCCCATTACCATACACACATACAAAAAAAGTATTGGACATGAACCAGGAAGGTCAATTCTAGAAACCCTGGGGGTGGGTGAGACCATGGCAGGAGCCAGTCAGAGTCCCACCCGAGCCCACCATGTATGGACAGTGGGCTACAGGGATGCTGCTCCAAGGGGTGGAGCTAGTCAATGCCAAAGCTACCAGCTCAGCCTATCTCCAGAGAGAACCACTGCCCCACTTCAAGGGCTGGGCCCAGCATGACAGTGACTTCAGAGAATGTTGCCCAGCTGAAAGGACACAGAAATCCATCCTCCTTGGGCCTGGGCCTTCTGCTTCAGTATTGTCTCTGGCAGCTCCACCCCAGGACATGTGCCCATATGGCCACACCGCACAGCTTGCTTGTTGTTTACAGCAGCTCTGCTGGGCTTCTCTTCTTCCTGGTGTTGCCACATGCAAACAGGGGGTTCCCTGCTGAGGACTGGAACCTCTACAGTCTCAACCCTACAGTCCTGTGGAATAGTACTCAGAACACACCCATTTGAGGAGGAGGCTGGTCATTGAGAAGGGTCTTTCCAGCTGCTAATCTCTTGAAGGAGACTCGGTGGCCCTCTGTGCCTGTCAGATGCTCGGCCTGGATCAGCATGGGGTGAAGGCTGTACTGTTCACAGCTCCATTCCTCTCAGCCGTGTGGGAGGTTCTTGGGTTCTTGGCCCCTGTCCTGATGCAGCTCCTGAAGACAGGTACTGGGGGCCAGCTCAACTGAGCCTTGATGAGCAGGTCACCTGACAAGTAGGGTGATGGGAACTTCCTATCCCACACCAACTCCCATGAAGCATCTTCAGTTGTCTCTGGAGTATAATTTGCCCATCATAACAGCTCCTCTGCAGCTCGATTGGTCACCAAATGGGCTGGCAGCCTGTGGCCTTTCCAGAAACACCCTGTGTCCTGATATACAGCAGACCATTGATAAGCACGTGCCGGCTAACAGCCTAATTCTCTCTGTCCTCAGTAAGTCTAACCAAATGGCTCTGAAGAGCAGGACAGGCCACTGCCATCGCCCCTGCCTCGTGCACCGGGGGCGGGGGGCAGGCTGACGACCCCTCGCAAGCTGCGCTAAGCACTTAGAGTGATGAAGTCATCACTGCCAGGAAGCCGCATCCTGTTCCTTTACAAATCCCTTGAGCAGAGACAGTTTAACTTCTAATGGTGTCCCTCTGTGCAGGGGGGCTGAGGGCACAGTGGGGGTTAGGAAGGGCTTCCAGGGCACCATTCACACCAGACCCAGTGTGTTCTCAGGAAGGGGCAAGGTGGTTGGCTTTGGTTGCCTTTGGGCTGTGAGCATAGCAGAGACTGGACATCCCAGGCCCCCTCTGTTGAGAACATAGACTATGAAAAGCACCTAATCCACTTAGTCCCAACAAGGAACACCTGAACACATTAGGTGCTCACCCAAGGCAATGTACCCACGCAAGGGGTCTGGCTGGTGGCAGAGCACAGCAGGCTCCTCCAGGAAGGCCCCAGAGAACAGGCTCACCTGGTCCATTTGAGGTCTGCCCAGACAGAGTGGTCCTGGAACCCACAATGTTCACAAACAAACACACATGCCCGTGAGTGTGCACGTACGCACATATACACACATCCCAAGAAGTCTGGTCGGAAGGCTCCAGATTCCCACAGGGCTCTGGGCCCATGCAGGAAGGACCTATAACAGATAGAAATGATCCCAAGAGGGGCTGCTTCCCCAAGGGCCTGCAGGAAAGGAAGGCAAGTAGTGACGGACGCTATGGGTCTGCCCAATGGGAGCTGCTGCTGTTGCTGCAGAAAGAGTCAGGAAGAAGAAACTGTGCCCAAGGCAGTCCCCTGAGTGTCTGCACCAAGGGCTCCAGGCAGCATGGCCAGCTGGTGCAGCTCAGCTCCATGGAGATAGACACCAGGCACTGCCAAGTCCTTACCTCGAACATACAGGTTCGCAGGGGCCGAGTAGCGTGTGCCTGCAGAGTTGGTCGCCACACACTCGTACTTGCCTTGGTCCGACTCCTCGCTGCTC
This sequence comes from Glis glis, assembly GCA_004027185.1. Taxonomy (NCBI): domain Eukaryota; kingdom Metazoa; phylum Chordata; class Mammalia; order Rodentia; family Gliridae; genus Glis; species Glis glis. Next base: position 50,011 of record PVJS01001601.1, read on the forward strand.
TCAATCTGCAAGGCACCTGCAGGAGAGAAGTCAAAGGGGGAAGTCAGCCATTGCCGTGTTGAGTGTGACCTGGAACACGAGTCTCCACATCAACACAGCTTGTGTTGTCCAGATGTTGCAGCTCACCTGGGCCACATCCTGGCTCCTATGATGCTTCCAGAAAGCTCACCCTAAAAAACCTGGTGTCTTCCAGGCTAGAACCGAGAATTACCCTTTGGAGTACAATCCCACGGGCTCGGCAGGCCAGTCTCTGCTCCACCAGGGGCTGTACCCCACCCCCAATTCCACTGAGTGTCCATCGCACTCCTGCCAGTCCTGGAGCCTCTGCCAACAGTCATCCCCATTAGTGCTCCTGGCCCCACAGCCCCACCAGGCAACTCAGAGCCAGGCATAGAAGTGGCCTGCAGACCTGCCACCCACCAGAAAGGAAAGGGCTTGCCTGGGGGCCTGGTGCCCTGCAGCCTCGGCTCCGGCCCCCATCTTCTCCTCCCACACCACCCCCACACTGCTGGCCCCACCCATTCCGGCTCCTCTCTTCAGCCTGGTCCAGCTAAAGTGCTTCGACCCACCACGGCTCCTGCATAATTCAGGAGGTTAATGGAGGCTGTAGCTCCCACTCGGGCCAGCACCCTGAGGGGCTGCTCTGGCCGCAGACGGACAGACAGGAGCCAGGACTATGGGGGAGGGGCAGCTGAAAAGTACCCTCCCAGGAGGCACAGAAAACTCAGGCTTGGGGCCTGGCCCGGAACTAGCAGGTCCAGGTGGGGGAACCCAAGGTAAAGGATCAGGGTGGAGGTTGGGGGGGGAACCACTTGCCTTGGTCAGCCCCCCATCCCAGTAATAAACATTTGAAGAAACTACAAACACATGGGGCAAGCTATCAGTAACAGTAAAACCTGCGGGGCACAGAAGCAGCACGCCCCTCCCTGGAACAATCTGACAGACAATTACACCCACACAGGACAGTCCAACAGATAGTTAATAACCCCCACAGGACACAGTCTGACAGAAAGCCACCTCCTGCACAGAACAACCGGAATGACCCCAACAGCCCCCAACCCCCTGCCCTAGGGCTCTGACTGTTGATGGTCACATCCACACAGGATAGATACCACCTGCCAGGCCCCCCTTGCTGTTCTGGACAGGGGCCACAGAATAATTCCAAGCCATGCTCTCATAGCCTGGGCCCAAGGGGAAGACCACTAGGGGCCCAGCTTTAGCCCCTTTATGACCTGACACCCCTCTTCCACCATCTACACCCAGGGCGGCAGAAGGGGCTATGAACACCCAAGGTGCTGGGAGCTGGAGGTGGGGGAAGAGGGAATGCCACCAGTGAAGGACAAAGGGCTGGCCTGTTTCTGTGGTTCTGACCTCAGCCTTCCCTGCTGGCATCAGGGAGCATCAGAGCCCAGTGCCCATGCCAAATACCCATCTCCTGCAAGAACAGCCCCGATGGGCACCCAACAGGTCATGTTCATGGGATGGATGGACACTGTTACAGATAATGTTCATTCAAGCAGGTGAGGGTCAGGCCTGTGGCTGGTGGGGGCTGCCCTACGGTCAGCTCAGCAGGGGTTCAGGGAAGACTGGCATCTGGTGCCACAGGCTGGGAGCAGGAAGTGTTACCTGGTTGGTATTCCTGCCCATGGGAGGAAGAAGCTGCCCTACAATGAGAGCTTAAGACTGGTCAGGAGACCCAACACAGACCCTGTGCCTATTTGCACATGGAAACCCCCAAATCTGGTACCAATACCAGGACCCAGCAAGGAATGCAGAGTCAGCATGTGCTGCGTGGATGTGCGGGGGGATCTCAGGGGTGCAGGGGATCTGGAGGAGTGCAGGGTGAAGTGAGTTCTGTCCTCAAGGTGATGGACAAGATGCCCCACAGGGAGGAAACTGCTCCTCCCAGCCCCAATTTCTGCCCTGAGCACCCTGGCCTTGAACTGTGAGAGGCTAGACGTACCCACAAACACTGAGGGATATGGAGAAAAAATGATGGGGTAACAACAGAAACCACTGCTTTACAGGGTTATGCCATGTGGCAGACACTGTATCACAACCTCATTCTCTCCCCTAATTCTCAGACCTGTGAGTAGGTGGTCCTGGCCATAATTCAAAGAGGAGGGGATGGGTGATGTTTTGTGTGTGTGGCACAGGGGATTGAACCCAGGGACATTCTACCTCCGAACTACACACCCAACCCTATTTTTATTTTTTTGTGGTACTGGGGATTGAACTCAGGAGCATTCTACCTCTCAGCCCTATTTTTTTCTTTATTTTGAAACAGGGTCTCACTAAGTTGCGGAGGGCCTAAGTAGCTGAGGCTGGCCGCGAACCCAGATCCTCCTGTCTCAGCTTCTCAAGTACTGGGATTACAAGCGTGAGCCACCATGCCTGGCTTTTATTTTATTTAAAAAAATAATTTTTTTTTGGTACTGGGGATTGAACCCAGGGGCAATTCTACCTCCAAGCTACACCCCCAGCCCTATTTTTTATTCTTTATTTTGAAACAGGGTCTCACTAAGTTGTGGAGGGCCTTACTAAGTAGCTGAGGCTGGTTGGGAACCTGTGATCCTCCTGTCTCAGCCTCCCAAGTACTGGGATTACAAAAGTGCGCCACCACACCCGGCTTATTTTTTTAAATTTTGAAACAGGGGTCTCGCTAGATTGATGAGAAACTCACTACTTGCTGAGGCTGTCCTTGAACCTGTGTTCCTCCTGTCTCAGCCTCTCAAGTACTGGGATTATAAGCGTGCGCCACCACACCCGGCTTGATGGTTTTTTGAAGGTCACAGGTGGTAAGTCACACTTGAACCTGGATCTTGGTGAGTCAAGCATCTGTGCTTTCTAGGTTGCAGGACCCTGTCGCATGTACATAACCTGGCAGGACTCCAAGCTGACAAGTCAGGGGAACTAGTTATACTTGAGCCTGTTTATTTCCCTGTTATCTAAAGTCCTAAGCATTCAATGTTCCTTCTAGTCCTTGCTGGGCTGAAAGGACTTAAGGGACGATCCTCATTTGACTACAGGACCAAGAATTTGAAGGGGAAGTCAAGTAATAATTGAGGGCCCCAAGAAAAAGGAGGCTCTCAAGGGGATAGGCAAGTCCTGGTCATGCTTCACAACATCATGGGAAGCTTCTCCATTTACAGTCAACCTTAGGGACAGGCTAAGTTTAACTGGGAGCCAACTAGGCTCCTTCTGTGTGGTGGGCCTTGGAAGGCCTGGGCAGCAGGACTTGCTATCCAAGGTGGGGCTCAGCTAGTATCTCCACAATTAAGACTTGCAATGGATGAGTCCACAGAGGGAATGGCTGAGAGTGGAGGTGTGTGGCGGCTGGTGGTGTTGGGGGGGACGGAGCTGAAGATGACGAAGCTGGAGAGGTCGGGATGGGGATGGGGAGGTGACGGACTCGACGGGATGGAGTGGAGGTGACGGCAGTGGCGTGGTGAGATGCACGGACAGCATTCTTACCTCTGATTGGTGAACCACCTGGCGAGGTAATTTGAATGCAAATAAGATCAGAGAGAAGCATTAGTACAAAAGGAAGGAAAGCTACACAAAGCCAAATCAGATAAAATAAAACACAAGAAAGAGCCCTAAATATATGGAGAACTTGAGGCCTGAGTTCAGCCCACGCAGGTGATGTGTAAGCAAGCACCAGGCTGGGCCAGGCTGAAGCATCCCCAAGTCGCTGGCACTGCTCTCAGGAGGTGTTTGTGTGTGTGTGTGGGGGGGGGAGTGGCAGGGCTGGGGGTGACAGGAGTCAGGAAGTTGAGTCAGGGCTCCCGCAGCCCCCACTGGCTGGGCTGATGGAGGGCAAGGGAAAGAAAAGAGGCAGCAACCCCACCCGACAGGCCACCCAAGTTCAATGGGAAAATAAGACTGCAAACAGCACTTACCAAAACAAAACCAGGGCGTTTAAGCAGGCAGGAGATATGGTTAAAGGGAGGGCTCCCACCTGCTACCACCACCAGACCACATCTCTCACAAACAGACCAGCCTGCAGCCAGCAGTGCAGGTGGCAGGACTCAGCCACCTACAACCCAGTGGCAGACTCCCTACAAAGCCCACCCAACACCGCTGAAGACGAGGGACTGCTGAGCGCCCCCAGCCTGACTGGTCAGAGGTAGGAGCCAGTGTCCACCTCTTCCCTGTTTGGTGCCTCCTGACCCTGGGAATCAGCAGTCACGAGCGCCAGGCCCATGTCCTCCAAATCCAGCCCTATTATGAGGTCTGAGCAGGTTCCCTTCCCAACAGGTGCTTTCTCTGAGTTCAGGCCTCCTGTCCAACCACTGCCTTATCCAGAGGTGTGAGGAGCCTGTGAGCAGCCCAGATCTATCTACCCTGCCCCTTCTCTGCCCACTTCTAGGGGATGGGACGTGTACTGAGACACACTATTCAATGTCTCACTGAACAACCTGCCCAGAGGAATATTTATCTCTGTATACAAAGGAGGAAACAGAGGCACAGAAACATTAAGTGGCTTGCCCAAAGCCCAAGGACACCCAGATTGTAAGCGAGGGGGCAGGATTTGACCAGTCCATCTAGCATCTAGAACTTCTAGCTCATGGCCTTCCCAGTTGACAAGGCTGCCTCCTGCAGACACCAAGGCTGGGAAGAAGACAGGCACCTGCAGGGATGGGTGTGTGTGTGAGGGGTGCCCAGATGTGTATGGGATGAATCATCATAGTGATTCTCCAAGTGGGGTTCAGAGATCTTCAGTGGGGTCTCCCTGAGAACCTTTCAGGTGTCCACAAGGTCAAAACCATTTCCATAATACTCATCTGCCTTATTCACCTCTTTCTCTCACAAACATATAGCAGTTTTTTCCAAAGGACACATGACATGTGATAGCCTAACAGACCGAGTGCAGGAGCAGATATGGGGTTCCAGATGCCTGCTTTGTTTTTGTGGCCCTGCGGATAGAACCCAGGGGCATTCTACCTCTGAGCTACACCCCCAGCCCTATTTTTTTTTTTGAAACAGGGTCTCGCTAGGTTGATGAGAGTCTCACTATTTGCTGAGGCTGTCCTCGAACCTGCGATCCTCCTGTCTCAGCCTCCCAAGTACTGGGATTATAAGTGTGCATCGCCACGCCTGGCTACAGCTACCTTCTATTAAGCCCAAAATTAAAGAAATTTGTAAAAATGTATATAACAATGAGGTTCTTCTTACTAAATTTTGTTTTATAAAACAATTATTTTTCACTTAAAACATTATTTATGTTAATACATAATGGGTTTTAAAGTTATTTTAAAATAGATTGGTAAGTATTTAAAATCTTTTGTCTTAAAATCTAATATAGTAACCAAAAGCTCCTTAAAAGGCTCTGACAGCTACGCTTTGAAATCCCGAGACTGGAAAGTTGATAACCGCTGACCTGTTCTTGTGGTCCAGGCCAGGTTCTGGGTAAGGGTGGCAGTATGCACGGCGCGGGACTGCTGCTCCTGGCCGCGGATCTTCCAAAACCTAATCCACGAACCTCTCAGAACTGCAATTTCTCCACCGATCTGAGAGACACTGCTTTTTTTTCATTTCACAAGACAGGTGTAGGGGACTGAAGGGGACCCAAAAGTGAGTCTCACCAGGAGTGTTCATGCCCGAGAGGTGCCAATGAGCTCAGGGCCAAAGGGAAATCCTGACACACACAGACAGGGCTGGCTTCTGGCAGAACCAGCTAAAGGTGGAGCAGAGTTGGGCAAGGGCTCTTCTAGTCAGAGCTGAGGAGCCAGCAGAACAAGGCACCACAGGCACCCCACCTGCTGGGTTCAGCGGGCCTCCTACAGCCAGATGCTGCCACCTCTTCTTTTTTTTTTTTTTTTTTTTTTGGTGGTACTGGGGATTGAACCCAGGGGCATTCTACCTCCGAGCTACACCGCCAGTCCTATTTTTTTATTCTTTATTTTGAAACAGGGTTTCACTAAGTTGCGGAGGGCTTCTCTAAGTAGCTGAGGCTGGCCGCGAACCTGTGATCCTCCTGTCTCAGCCTCCCAAGTACTGGGATTACAAGCGTGCGGCACCATGCCCAGCTTGCCACCTCTTCTTGAGACCACTAGGTCTCAGTTCAGGTGTGCTGAGGGTGTGGGTGAGCATGTGGACACAGTGAGTTAGGTTGTTCTCTACGGCGGCAGGGACGGCGGCTTGCACACTCAGGCCACGTGGGAGCATGAGAAGTCTCCTGAGGGCCCTGTTCAGGTTCTACAGAACTTTGGGCTAAGATCACCTCTCAGGACCCAGCAGCAGCCTTGAGCCCCACTTGGAAATTGCCTACTTGTGGCTGTGACATTGCCTGCTTGTGACTCCATTTCCATTTTCTCTGAGTTTATCCTTGGATCCTCTTGGGCCCACCCCAGGTCTCAAGTTCCAACAGTCCATCAGGCTACTGTGGCAGCAGAAGGAAAGGAGCTATTGAGCAGAGCTCGTACCTGGGCACTGCATATTGCCAGCCACCACCTGCCCAGCTCTTGCTCCAGAGGCCACACCCTGGTTAGAAATGTTGAGGCTCAGATGCCGAAGAGTTCTGGGTACTGGTCAGTGGGGGCCTGAGGTCTGGAGAGGATGGGACCATGAAGCTCTAGAGCCCTAGTGGGTCCAAGTGCTCCACAGGCCCCAAGTTTGGTGTATGTGATACTAGAAGGCCCCAGGGTGATCTCCCAGGGAAGGTCTCCAGCCGGACCCCAGGTGACTCCCTTAACTCAGCTGTGAAGTGAGCACAATTCAGCCTGTCCTACTTCACAGGGCCACAGCAGAGTCCACTGCAACAAAGAGCGGGAAAGCCCTCTGTAAACTGTTGGTGATGCCTAAACAGATAAGAGTCTTATAAACAGTCAAGTGCTGGGGCCTCAATCGCTCCACAAAAGGAGGTCTCTGTAAAATGTGCACAGAAAAACCTCAGTAACAGGATAGGGGAGCAGCAACTGGGGTCAAGGGTCACAGGCCAGGGTCAGGCAGGGATAGGAAGAAAGCCCTACTGTTCCTGCAAAGTGGGATGCTGAGGCCCCTCAAGTGTCACATGGCTCCATCCCATGACCCTAAGTCACAGCTTTCAGGTGGCAGGAAGAGTCAAACAAAGAGTAGACATTAGTCTTCAAGGACAAGTCCCAAAGATCAAGTTCATAAAATCAGTTGAAGAGGGCTCAGGGAGACCTGTCCTGGGCTTGGGGGCACCTGGCCAAACCGAGTCAGCCCCAGCAGGATGGTGACAGGAGAAGCAGGATGAGTTCCTTTTTTTTTTTTTGTGGTACCGGGGATTGAACCCAGGAGCGTTTTACCTCTGAGCTACACCCCCGACCCTATTTTTTTATACTTTATTTTGAAACCGGGTCTCACGAAGTTGTGGAGGGCCTCACTAAGTAGCTGAGGCTGGCTGCGAACCCAGATCCTTCGGTCTCCGCCTCCCAAGTACTGGGATTCCAAGCATGCGCCACCACGCCCGGCTAGGATGAGTTCTGAAAGACAGCCTGAAGCTGAGAAGGGTGGAGCTCTTCAAGTGGAGGAATCAGAAAGTGGACAGAGGGCCAAGGGGCAGGCAAGGACAGGTCAGTGGCTCAGGAGGAGTGGGGAGTGGCAGGAGGCAAGGAGAGCTCCATTCACTGAGCCCTTCCCACAGGCTAGGCAATGAACTCATGCTGACTGCCACTGTCTCCCTCACTCCTTAATGTAGCTCCTTTTTTAAAAATGAAGAAAGCGACACCTGAGAAGTTCATTTCACTGAGGCCACAGAGTTAGTAAGAATGCAGATGGAACTCGATGAGCTAAAGCTGGAGGCATGGGCAGGGGAAGATCGAGAGTTCCATGTGCCTTGTCTGAGAGCACAGACTTGTAGCATGCACAGATGTGACCGTGTAGGCATAGCCAAGGGTCACGGGCCAGGGTCCACCACTGAGGTTGTTAGAGCACCAGAGGAACATGAGCAGAACTGAGAGCTGCTGGAGGACGGACTCTCAGGGGAGCCTGGAGGCGTTTGGTGGGAGGGAATAGGAGGGAATAAAGCATTTGGTGTCCTGGAATAGGACAGAGGCAGTGGAAAGAGAAGGATACCAATTTGAGAGCCACATGAGCGATACATCACAAGGACTTGGTTCCTTACTGGAGTAGGAGATGGGTGTCTCCCAGGATTCAGGTGTGTGTGGGGGTGCTGCACTCACAAAGAGAGGGTCAATCGGAGAAGGGCATGGCTGTTTGGGAAGGAGGTCATCACTGGTGCCAGACAGGGTGACATCCAGAAGGCAGACAGATTTTTGGGTCTAGAGCTCAGGCAAGATGTTTGAGCTGGAAAGAAAGACAGAAGTAGGAATTATAGGTAAGGTTCCTGGGCTGGAGGAACCGGCAGAGGAAGATGCTGCTGCAGGAAAGGGACAGTCAGAGTCAGAGAGGAGTCAGGAGAGGGAGTGCCCAGGGGAGTGGGAGGGAGTGGTCAAGAAGGAGGAGGAATGTCAGCCATTGCTGAGAGAACACGGAGGATGAGGCCTGAGCAGCATCTAGTGGAATGATGGGCAGGGAAGGGGTGGCATGGGGCCTGGCACACAGCAAGCACTACATAAATACTTGATGAACGAATGCTTGAGACGGTAAGGCTTCCCAGAACTGCTGCTGCCACAGACAGTCAATGCCATTCCGGGGAGGAGTCAGGCCTGCAGGGAGAGTTGTCTGGCTGCTTGGGGAGCAGGCCTGGGGGACCTGGGAGGAAACGCAGAGCAGCCGAGCCGTGCCGGCTGGTGTGCAGCACTGGGCAGCGGCCACAAACACCGCCGGTCCGTTTCCTGCCTTGATTACGGCTGTTTTAATTAACTGCGCTACAGCTGCCTCCATCTTGTTGAGTTTTAATTAAATTAAATGAGCTAACACTTCGTGGGCTGTCTCAGGCGGCCGTGGCTGGGGCCGGAATCCTGCCCTGCTGGGTGGCTCCTCTCTCCCTCCTCTCCCTGAACACCAAGAGGGTGTGTGCCTAATAGGAATTGGTGGGGAGTGGCTGGAATCCCAGGGAACAGTGGGGTGCCTCTGAAGCCAGCAAGGCCCCAAGAGGGGCAGAGTCACATCCTTCTCAGTGCTGACATCACAGCTGCGGGGCAGCAGGGGCTCTGGCCAGTGCCAGTCATCCTACCCAAGGCCCACCATCCCACAACTAACAGGGCTTCTGGAGCAAGGTCTCCGGGTTCAGCCTGTGCTGGCGGCAGATGCAGAAGACAGCCACGCTGATTCAGAGCCTCCTTTCCCGCCCGTTCTGTTCCCACAAAAACTGAATCAATTTTCTTGGCGGGAGCCTTGCAGGCAGATCGATCAATGGGGCGACACCTCCCGCCTGGTCACAATGGCATCCTTGCTCCCAGGGCTCCAAGTTGGCTCGACTGAGACATCCAAAGGAGACAGGTATCTCTGGTGGCCGAGGGATGGCAGCAAGTCCCCCTGGTTCCAAGCCCCTGAAGTCCAGCCTTTTGAAGCCTGATGAATCAGGCATCTTTGGCCTCTTTCCCTAGCCAAGCCCTGCTCTCTAGAGAAGCAAAGAGAACCATGCTCTCGGCTCTATCTCAGGCTTTAGGGGAAGTGGAGAATGAATACCCACAGACACCTTCATGGAGCCTGCATGCTGGCGCATCATGCGTGCTGGGAAGAGCAGAGCGGGCCCAGTCTGGAGTCTGATAATCCTAGGAAGGTAAAGGCACAGCTGACAGCTCTCTCACAATGTCCTCTTCTCTGGGCTAGGCAGTCCTGTAGCAACTTCTGGCCTACCCCAGAGGGGGCCCTCTGCTCAGCCCTGGACGGTCAGCCCCAAGCACTCAGATCCAAGAGGGAAGCTGTGCTGGGTTCTGGCAAGATGCCTTTCCCAAGGTCTTTGAGATTCCTCCATCCCCATCCTCTGCTCACCTGAACGCAGCTGCTTGATGCGGCCATTGCTTGTGCTAGGGTCCACAGGAAGGAAGTCCTTGAACCAAGAGATCTCGGGGTCTGGATTTCCACCAGCCGCACACAGCATGGTGGCCGTGCGTGCCTTCTCCACCACCTTCAGTTGAGGCCCCATGTCAATAGAGGGAAACCCAGGCGGCAGCTGTTCCTCTGCAGACAAGAGAGCAACATGCAAGTGAGGTCTGGCCCTGACCACCCTAGGACCTCTCTGTGGGCAGCCTCCCCTAACTCCCAGGTTGGCTGAGTCCCACAAGACCCTTCCCTCCCCCAACTCTGACTTCCAAGTGTGAGGGTTACCCTGATGTGAGGAGCCAAGGTCTTGCACTTTTGGCAGGGCCGGAAGCTGCAGTGGGGCCTACCCTTGCCCTATCAGGGAGTTTCCAGGTCTCAGAAGCAATGCCTCACACTGAAGGCATCAGCACTTATCTCTCTAGGCCCCGGGAAGAACGAGGATCAATGCTCTGCTGGCTGCAGCAGAAAGTGCTGCGTGGACACCAGGCTGTGAAGGAGGGGGGCACAGCTCCCACAGCAGCAACAGCCACAGCCCTGCGGGAGGCCTGTGCCATCCAGCCTCCACTCCCTGGCCAGCACCGTGGTGTTCTGCCTGCATGGCCTTTGGCTCTACCACGTAGGGGAGCCCCACTGACCCTGGGTACCCTCCCCTATCAATGATCCCCTTCTAACTCTATCTGCCCTGACCACTCTCCACTGCAGCCATGACCCTGGGCCTTCCTTTCCACTCGGTCCCAGCCCTGGGAGCTAGGGTCAGGTCTGGGGATCAGGTTTGAGCATGTGTAGGTTAAGATGATAAAAAGGCTACACGAAGATTCCAAAAGTTGGTGAGGGGAGGCAAAACTCCTCCCTGGTCCCTTTTCCCAGCTTTCCAGGGGTTGGTGGTCCACAGAGCAGTCACTTCCATGGGACCAACAGGAATGGACATCAGCGGCACAACCCACCCTCCCTCCACAAGGACTCCTGCGGCAGCCCTGACAGGCTGAGGAGGCGAGGCTGCCCGCTCCCCACCCTTCGGAAGAATGAGGAGCGGGGAGGACAGGCCTGGGACTAGTATAGGCCAAGTGGGACTTCCATTTTCACCACTAACTAGTTTTAGGGCCTAGGTGCTTTCCTTATTCTATGTCTGTTTTTAATCTGCCCTTGTATTCCAAGTGCCCACCTCGCAAAGCCACCATGAGAACTAAAGCTGAAAATGCATACATGGCATTGGGGGGCAGCTGACACAGAACCCACACCCAGGGAATATTAGAAGACATTATATAACTGGCAAGAGCCGAACCACTGGGGCAGACAAGTACTGAGAACTGGGCTTGAGGCACCCTTTCCCATTCTAGCTTGGTAAGAGGGCTCCCCCATGGGGACAAAACCTCAAGTGTGTTCCAGAGCTCAGCAGTGCCTCTCCACCAGTGTAGGTGCATCCAAGGGGGGCACAGGGAACATTTGCTGTTTGTCCACTTTCTGGCAAGAAAACTGGGCTCTGTGGTGGGGGAGACCAGGAGACCAGCACTGCTCTGCACCTCCCTCCCGCAGGCCCAACACAAGATGAGTGAGTGGGAACATTTGCTGAGGTCAGGCTCCTATGCCAGGGGAAAAGCACGTGGGATCCTCAGAAGGGAAGAAAGAGAAGGCTGGCAGAGCAGGCCCTCCCTGGAGACTCTCGGGGCCCAGGGGGAGTGGTTAATGGGATAGATAGGAGAGGAAGCTGGAGGAGCCCCAACAGGCAGGAGTAAGACACACCTCTATTTGCTGCCAGACCCCTGGGGGAGCTCTACCAAGGCTCCAGCTGCCAGGGGCATCCCAAGGCGGCTGAGGCCCATCAGAAGAAGGGGTCTCAGGTTGGGGAGCAGGAAGATTCCCAAAACTGCCTTGCCTCCCCAGCCTTCCCCAGGAGCTGGCTATACGCTTTCCCACTCACAGCCCAGCCTCTCCTTGGCTGTAAATATGATGCCACAGCATCATATTTACCTGACTTTCAGCTCTGATTTTTGAAAAGATAGTGTTAAACAGGGACGTGAAAATGGAGAACAGAAATGAGGAAGGCTGGGAGGCACCCAGCAAGGGGACAGCTTCCTTGAACTCTGCCATCACTTGCTTTCACAGGATGGTCTGAGACCTGAGGCCTAGGGTTCCCTCCCCATGCCCCTTCAGCAGCTAGAGGACAGTGAGGCTGCTTGCAGCCACCCTGCTTACCAGGGCACTAGGCTGACTCTTCCTAGACCTCACTCCTACCTGCTCAGCCCTTCTGAGCAAACTAAGGGGGAGAGTGGGTGGCCAGGACCTGACAGAGTCAGACCAAGAGTTAACTGGCCTCTATCTCTAGCCACAAGGTACTGATCAAGGAGAAGCAAAGAAGTACAAACGTCTGCAGCCCTGTATCCCAGGAATCTACTCTGAATCCCTGACACGGGGAAGGTCTTTGGGATTTACGCCAAATTAAGGACAATTAATTTTCCTCCCTCAATTATCGTGCCCTCAATGGCTCCGTCCTTGGCTCAGATCATCCCTCAGGCACTGCCGCCAGAGCCTAAAACCAGCAAGTGTGAAGAGCTGTCCATAAAGCAGTGGGACCCAAAAGCCAGTCCCGTGTGTCAACTAGACTTCTAGGTAGCACTGGGAAGGCTGCTCTTCTGCCACCTCCAGGAGGGGAAGTGGGTCTCACAGGAGAACTCCAGCCCCGCAGGGGTGACCAGCTGCTGCATCTCCCTTCTCTCCCACCTGGGAGCCTCCAGCATTCAAACAGCCAAGGAGGGCAGCGGTTCCTGATGCCTGTTGTGTCTGGCCCCATGCCCGTATTAACTGACCCATCTGCAGAATGGTACACACATCACACTTACCCCCTAAGTACCCACAGAAGATAGGTCCATACTGCCCTGAACCACTCAAGTTAAGGACCAGGGCAAATTCCTCAGGCTGATATCACACTACCACTCCAAACCCATCAATAATTGGGAAAACTGAGGCCCAGACATGAGGGATGAAAGGTTACATGAGTGGCACATTTACTCTAATGCAGGTACTGCATTAGCATGCTTTACAAAAGCACAATCTTTACCAAAAACCCCTAGGAGGTATATGAGCAAATGGGGGCTTGGAGAGATCTAGAAACCTGCCCAAGGTCACTCAGTTAAATCCGAGGTGGGACTTGGGTGAAAGCAGGTTGGTGGGATGCTCCGGGACTCTTGTCCAACAGTACAGGGGAAGGGAGGTGAGGGGCATTCCTGGGGAGCCACCCCCTCCTGGGTACTATGCCTTCACCCAGCTCCGGCTCAGCAGCTCCACTGCAGACCCCTTGCACACAAGCCGTGGTGTTTTCATGGACTGCGAAGTGAACCCCCGTGTCCCCCACGCGTGGACCGTCCCCGCCCCGCCCCCCCTCCCGCGCACCCTCGTTCCAAAGGCAGAACAGTAGGGATCATGCTGAGGCCCCTCAAACGCGTCCTGCCAGCACAGGGGCGGCCTGCGCGAGGGCCCCTCCCCCCTCCAGGCCACCCGGTAACCATGGCGACAGCAAAGAGGCGGTGCCGCGGTGGAAGGGCTGCACGTACTCTCATCGGCGCGGGCGCGCGCCTCCGCGGTCCGACTGGGCGCCGCCCTTCCCACCCCCGCTTGGGCGGAACAGCCGCGCCCCCTCCCAGGACTCTGCTCCCCAACTCCAGGTAGTCCTCCCCTTGGGCTTTCCAGCTCCACCTATGGGGCGAGCCCTGCCCGCGCTGGGTGCCCGGCACAGTGTGGGAGAGCCCACAGCCGCCTCCGAGACGCAGCAGTGCCCAGTATCCGCAGTATCTGTCTTAGGCTGTGCCCCGCCATCCTCTTATAAGAGGATCCCCAGGCAGAAAGAGAAGCCCACAGGGACTTGAGGGCACTTCAGAGGCACCAGGAGCCCAAGTCTGACATCTGTTAGTAGATTCTGTCTCCCTGCATAGGTAGCATGCACACTCATGCCGGAGAACCTGCCCGCTTAGATCTGTGTGCACCCGTGCTGGGTATGCACCCGTGCATGCACAGCCCCTCACCCATCAGTGCTGGCCTTCAGATACTGCAACTGGGAGACCTGCCCCCTTCCCTGGGGGCAGAGGGAGAAGATGGGGGTGTGTGCCTGGGGTGGGAGTCTAAGGCTGGATTGTGGGTGGGTGGAGCTTGGCTGAGGTCCTTAAGTGGTGGAGCTGGTCAGTCTGACTCCACTGCTTATCTGCTATCTTGGTGGCTTCCTGGAAGAGGGAGATTGGAGAACAGGAAACACCTGAACAGGGAGGCAGAAAGTTTTGGGGGGTGGGCTAGAAGTCGGACCTCATACCTGAGAAAGGCTATGAGGAGGGTAGAGGAACAGTGGCAAGGTGAACCCAGTGGATGAGCTGGGGCATGTGTTGGGGTTCTGATAGATGAGGACAGGATGGGGGTGGGTGGAGGATCAGCTTAGACGGGCTGCAATGACTGGGGAGAGGGAGGCTGCTGAGGCCCCTAGAAAGCACACACAGGTCTCTTTGTCCAGCTCAGCCTGGGATGCCTGAGGCAGAGTCTGGGCCAGAGGGAGGGGGCTGCACCAGTGAAGCTAACAGATGGAGATGCTTTACAGGGTCCCAGGGCAGGCAGCACCGTCTGTCAGCATGACCTCCTCACCCGTGTTTACCCAGCTTCACTGCGTCTGCGCACACAGGCACATACGCACATGCACATACACAGGCTCCCTGGGGTGGCTCCGTCTGTAAGCCTGACCCCTCCCCAAAACGTGAGTGTTGGGTCTGGCCTCACCTTGTCTGAACACACTGGTACCTTAGAAACAAGCACAGCCAGGGACCCAAAGACATATACAGAGAAAGAGACAGGTGCAAAATTAGAAACCTACATGTGCGTATGGAGGGGCATCTGCAGTGACAGGCACCTGTGGAAACATTCCTGCAACCAGAGCCGGAGGCGCGCACACACAGAGATGGAAACACACATGTGGAGGCATGCAGAGCCAGAGATACACCTATGCTGAGACATGTGCACCTGGAGACACATGCAGGGACTGAAAACATGAAGAAACCTAGTGGGTGGTGGGGCTGCCAGCACCCCCTGCACTTCAGGCACTCCAAAGAAGCCAAGGCCACCTGGGTCCTGTCCCTGAGGCACTCTATCTTCAGCAGGGGCAGGGCCAACATACCCCCTAGCCAGTCAGAAGACCTCTCCATACCTGCAAGCCTCTCACACACTCAAGAGAAGCCAGCCCCACCCCTGGGCTCCCAGGCAGTAAGGGGGGCCTGGGAAGCCTTGGGCCCATTTCCCTTAGCAGCTTCCAGTCTCGATTTTCAGCTGTTTTTCCAAAACTCCCACCTCTTCCAGCACTCAGATTTCATCAAACTTGGCATCTTAAAAGCCTGTTTTGTTTTTGAATCTGAGCTGTTTGGGGCCTGTCGGCAGCCGCGGCCTCCCTCTCAGTAATCCCCCCTCCCTCGGGCTTCCCTGGCACACCACATCGCCCTACTCAACCTGGTTGGTGAGTCCTCCTCACCACACACACCCAGCAAGCCCAGCAGCCATCCCCTGGTCACACACCCAGCCCACACTTGGGTTCCAGGCTCTGGTGCACACTGGACCCTCCTGGGGATCCCCCTCCTATTCCAGGGAGATTATTTTATCCACTTATCCCTCTAGGTTCAGGCCCTGCTCCCAGTCACTCCAGACCACTGACAGCCTCCCACTCACTCCTCAGCCCCCTGCAGCCCAGCTGCCACCCCCACTGCTCACCAAGGTCAATGACAACTATACAGAGCAAAATCCAAAGGACACTTCCCAGCATTCGTCTTGCCTGGCCTCTCCTCCACACACTTTTCCCTTAATTTCCATGGCCTCACATGCTCCTGGCTCCCAACTCTCTCTCAGGAACCTCCTCCCAACACAAGGAGTCAGTTGGGCACCCTCTCCTGTTCTGGCTCTGGCTCCCTGAGATTTGCCATTTCTCGGCCTTCACAACTCCATCTCCAGATGTTCCTGAGTGCCAGGCAAATCTATACGAGGCCTCCTTGACATCCTCTCCTAGATGCCTGTGCATGCCTGACTCGACAGCCTTCTGACTGCACTCATAACTTACCCCTCAAACTTGGTCCTCCTCCAACTGAATCGTAGGAAAAGGCACCACCACCTACCCAGTCCTGGAGCCAGGAACCCAGAGCCTCCTGCCTCTCTGATTCCAAGGGCACCTGGACAGACCACTACTCTTCCTAACCTGCTGGTAATCCCTCTTCTTCCCCCTACCCACGCCCAAGTGCAGGCCAATGCCAGCTCTTGCCTGGACTGCATCCACTTTCACCGGTGGCACGTGCGGGGTTTCTTCCACCCCACTAAACCCACAGGGACCTTTCTGAAGCATACATTTGGTTGTCATTTTCCCTTAATAAAGCCTTCTCTCCCCTGGCAGCCAGGCAGAGGGGACACCTTACCAAGGATGGAGAATGTGCACACAGGATCACTTACAATCTCCAACTTGAAGAGTTGTTCCCAAAGCAGCTGACCCCACTGTCATCATGAGACTGGGGGAAAGGGAGTAAGCCACACAGCTCTGCACACAGCAGGCCAGGAAAGCACTTATGACTACAGGGGTGGGGGCCAGGGTGGCCCCAGAGGAGGTGCCTGGTGTCCATGGCTATCAGAAGAGGCAGGAGGGCTATATCCATGGCACAGGAGGAGCCATTAGGAATGGAGTCCACTTGGGCCCTTGAAGACAAATCAGAACTAGAAAAAATAGAGGATTCTAGGGTCCAAAAACCCGAGGGTCTGACCTTCAAGGAGCCCCTGGCAGTACCTATCTACCCAATACCTCCCGCCCCCAGGCCTGAAGCCCAGAACCTCCAGGAGCTGGCTGTAGCACTTCATGCCTGCATGGTCCTGAAATCCACTGTAGTCACGGAAGTGCAGGGACAAGTCAGAGGCCACCAGCTGCTGGACTGGAGGCATACACATGCCTCAGCTGCCAGGGGTAGGCAGAGGCTGGTCTGGGTTCTAGATTCTAGGGCCCTTTCTGTCTTTTGTGGCTGCAAATCAGATAAATGACAGGTCTAGCTCCTGCAAAAACAGCCTATTATCCAGACACATGGATGCAGGCCACAGAAAGGGGCACATCCTACCACTTGGAAAGCCAGATTTCTGTCTGCAGTAGCCCTTCACCCACACTCCCACCCCTCACAGTCAGGCCTGGGCCAAGTCATTCTACCATGGGTAGAGAGAACAGACAGGCCTGGGGCAGGGAGGAGAGTAGAGCAGGGAGAGATGACTCTCTGGGAAAGTACACACCACCTGCCCAGTCTAGGCTAGGATGTCGCAGGACAGGGTCCTAGGCTGCTCATCAGCCCCTGTTCAGGATTGTTACATACCCACCCCCCACTGCCTCTTATGCCTGCCAGTTATCCCCTCCCAGGGGCTGTCACCAGGTAGGCAACACCAGGCTCTCTGTGGTGTAGACAGCTGGACTCCTGGGCCATGTGGCATGGATGGTGTGGTCCTGACCAATTGGGAGACACCGAGGCCAGGCAGGAACAGGCAGAAGGGAGCCTGGGCTTGGGGAGAGGGGGAAGAGGAGAAGGTCCTAAGACCTCTCGAAGGCAGGTCTGAGCAGGGTTCTTCTCTGGTACAGCTTCCCTCCTGGCCTGGCCACAGAGGAACTGCTGAGGTGCCACTGCACATGTTGAGAACTGTTCAACCATACTGTCCCACATCTACCTTTGCCTAACAGATTCAAGCAAGGATCCTGTGGGTCCCAGAGACAATGTGCCCATGCACAGCATCTCTGACCTCCCGCCAGCACAAGACTGACCCCACACATTCAGCTCAGGTGACTTCTCTCTTGCTGTCCACACAGCCTGTAAGGTGCATACTACCTGCTATATATCCCACTCCCACTGCCTGCTGCACACACAACACCAGCTTGCTATACAACCCACTCTGCACACACACACTGCCTGCTGCATACATAGCTCATAAGGTACACACCACCTGCTGCACATACCATGCCCCTCCCCCGCTGCCTGACACATCCACGCGTGTGCATACACACACACACACTCTCTCTCTCTCTCTCTCTGCTGCACATCCCCTTGTGTACAAACAGCCTGTAAGGCACACCCCTGCTGTACACACCACATCCCACACTTTACTGCCTTACACACGGCGCATAGGGCACCTGCACCTCGCTTAGAGCATATTATCCATGACAAGACAAATGCTGCTGCCAGCACTCAGCGCCCCTGGAGCTGGCCCCCAGGACAAGCCAGAAACAGCACATCCCTGTTCCACAGCCTTTTTTCCTACCGCTCTGAGTCCCTCCTCAGCTGTATCCCTTCCAAAACCTACCCTGTCACCAGGGCCCCGCCCACACCTTTGGCTATCCGGCCTCCTCCTAGGGCTTTCCTGACCATGGTTCTGTCTGGTCTGGACCCCGCTGTCCCTAGTGAGTCCATGAGCTCCAGACTGAGCTCAAGACCCTCACTGTCCCCTGCCTCCTGGAGGGAAAGACCCAGAATCAAGGCCAGCCTCCCCTCCCCCAGTGCTCCCCTCCTTCACGAGGGAAAATGTCAGATTCCCTGTCTCAGTGGCAGCAGCGGGGCGGGTTGGAGGGGGAGTGATTCAGCCGCCGCCTCAAGAGTGTGGAGCGAGAAGAGCTTTTCCTGCCATTACCCGGCGAGGGAGAGGCTGGCGCGCTAATGGCTTCAATTACCACTCAGACAGGAACGTTGGGCGGTGGGGCCCCTGCGCGTCACAGCCCAGGACAGGCTCACCCCCAGCCAGCTTGTGCTGGGCACCCCCACCCTGTACCCAGCCTGGGCAGGGACAGATGTCCTGGGACAGCCGCTGGGGCCTGGTGAGCCACACCAGGAATGGCAGGCCTGTTCTGGAAGCAGGGGGCGGAGGCCAGGAGTGCTTGGCAGTGCCCCAAAGGCTGTAGTGGGAGTGGCCCCACAGGGAGCTGGTGCGAGGGAAGCTGGGCCTGGTGTGGAGTGAGGCAGGGCAGAGGGCACTGAGTGGCCTTGCAGGCTGGGCTCGCTTTAGCCAGGCAGCCCTGAACCACCCTCTCAAAGCGCCCAGTTCCTGGTGGGCAGGTGCACACACCCTTGTGGGTTTGGAGGGATATATGCAGAGTATGACATGGGTAAGGGACTCAACCCTTATTCTCCAGACCCCACACCAGCTTCATTTTCTCCCATCCCTCCTTAGACCTGCATGGCCTCCCAAGAATGGGCCTGACTCTCCCCGACCTGATTCCACCCCACCCCACCCCACCCCAGAGCTCCAGTCAAGCCATCCTTTCATCCAGTTCCTGCCTGCACCCCAGCTTTCCTGGCCCTCCTAGGGGGAGGGGCAGGGGAGAGGTGGTCACGTCTGGGCTGCTTCCCTCTGGCTCCGCCCCTGGCACTCCTTTCTGCCAAGTCCAAAGCTGGTCAAGGTTACACAGACCAATGCAGGTCAGCATTCTGTCTTCCGGGTACTATGTTTCAGGAGTGGGAGGGGCTCACTCAGGCCCACAGCTCCACCAGCTCCAAGGATAGGGCAGGGACCTGTCCCCCATTCTCCCAGCCTCATCAGACACTTCCCAAGCCCCAGTGGCCCAAACACGTACCCCCCCCAATCTCCAGTTTGGTAGTTCAGTGGTAAAGCACGTGCTCATTAGCATGCACTAGGTCCTGGGTTCAATCCCCAGCACCACATAAAAACAAACAACATACCCCAACCCTGAGAGAGAAGCCCTCATCCGGGAAGGCTCTTCCTGATTCAGACAAGCTGCAAGTCTGAGCAAGCTTCCTCCCTCAGGCAGATCACCCTCATCCTCAGTCCTTTAAAAGATAAAGCTAAGCCGGGCATGGTGGTGCACGCTTGTACTCTCAGTACTTGGGAGGCTGAGACAGGAGGACTGCAGGTTCGTGGCCAGCCTCAGCAACTTAGTGAGGCCCTCCACAATTTAGGGAGACCCTGTTTCAAAAGAAAAAAATAAAATAGGGCTGGGGTATAGCTCAGAGGTAGAATATCCCTGGGTTCCATCCCCAGTATCACTCATACAATATATATATATATATATATGTATATATATATATATATATATATATATATATATATATAAACGAAAGATAAAGTATATATATATATATATATATATATATATATAAACGAAAGATAAAGTTACCAGGGCAGTGGTAGAGGTAGGTAGGAGAGCACCTGAGACAGAGAACCTGGGGCCTAAGGGCTTGGGGAGTTCTTTTTTTCCCCCCCAGGGGCATTCTACCTCTGAGCTATACCCCCAGCTCTTTTTATTTTGAAACAGGGACTCCATAAGTTGCTGAGGCTGGCCTGGAACCTGTGCTCCTCCTGTCTTAGCCTGTTAAGTATTGGGATTACAGCCATGTGCCACTGTGCCAGTCTCAAGAAGTTCTCTTTCAATACTAACAAGGAGACCCTGCTCCCCAGCCTGAGAAGATGCCCTCTGGGACAGGAGCCACAGTTTCAGCCTTTCAGCCACCACTCAAAAAGCCCAGGCAGGGCAGATACTGAAAGGAAGGAGGGCAGTGCTGAGATACTCCTAGGTCACAAGTGGCAGGGAGGGGCGTCATTAATCAGTGATCTTAGCCCAAGGCTAGTCCTCAGGGCCCCTGCCCCATTGAACCCCTGGACGAAGTGGACAGCACCACAGATGATACCAGGAAGCATTGGAAGCCAGGTGCCTTCAGCTTACGTGTCTAGGCCTCAGAATGTCAACTTCCATCCAGCCCAAGAGCAGCTGCCACTCACCCTGGAGTCCTGGGAAAGGTTTTTTTATTTTTTTATTTTTTGCAGTACTGGGGATTGAACCCAGGGACATTCTACCTCCAAGCTATACCCCAGACCTATTTTTTATTCTTTATTTTGAAACAGGGTCTCACTAAGTTGCAGAGGGCCTCACTAAGTAGCTGAGGCTGGTCACAAACCTGCCATCCTCCTGTCTCAGCATCCCAAGTACTGGGATTACAAACGTGCACCACCATGCCTGGCTCTGGGAAGGGTTTAACTACATTGTACTTAATCCTCCAAACCAGCTTGGATGGTGGGTATCATATCCCTCTTTACAAATGGAGCAAATGAAGCTCAGAGGCATAGTAACTGGTCCAGGGTTACAATGAGAAAACCGTCTAGAGCACCCTGTCTTAACCAGTGTCCTTTATGGCTTCTCTAAGCTGAGGGCCTATGGAAACTAGAACTCTCTGATTCAGCTGGGCGTGGTAGTGTGTGATTGTAATCCCAGTACTTGGGAGGCTGACAGGAGGATCCATGTTTGTGGCCAGCCTCAGCTACTTAGTGAGGCCTTCTGCAACTTAGTGAGACCCTGTTTCCAAATAAAGAGTAAAAAATAAGGCTGGGAGTGTAGCTCAGAGGTAGAATGCCCCTGGGTTCAATCCCCAGTACCGCAAAAAAAAAAACAAAAACAAAACCTCTCTGATTCACACAAGACACACAGATGCGAGAGTTACTGAATGGGTGCATGTGTGAACACATAAAGCCACCGTGTAGAAATGGCCAATGTGAAAAGACGTTCAACTGCTCTTGTAATCAAAGAAATGCAAATTAAATTGAGATGCTATTTTTTGCCTATTAACTTGGCAAGATTTTTTTTTTTAATGGTAATTCCCACTGCTAGTGAAGAGGTGCAGAAAAGAGGACCTCTTACGCTCTGCTTGGCAGGAGTATAAACTGATAAAAATCTAGAAATACTGGAGGCTTGAAAATGCATGTGCCCCTTGACCCAGCAATTCCACTTCCATGAACCTAGGATAAGGAAATAATCAAGAAACTGAATGCATCTATCTTCAAGGACACATATGGCACCTATTTATAAAAGCAAAAAGCTGGGAACAACATGTGTGTCCAACAATAAGGGAATAGTTAAATAAATTAGGTACTTCTATGTGACAGTTTACCCATAGCCACTAAAAACAATGATGCAGAAGATAATCAATGGCAAGGAAAATGTTCACAATATTTTGTTGCTGTTTTAAAGCAAGGGCTGGGGATGTAGCTTAATAGCAGAGCACCTGCCCAGCACGCATGATGCCCTGGGTTCAACCCCCAGCACCACACCAAGAAAAAAAAAAAAGGAGGAAGGGAAGGGAAAGGAAGGGAAGGGAAGAAGGAAGGAAGGAAGGGAAAAAAGCAGTCTACAAATCATTGGGCAGTATATGATCCCTTTTCTCTATAGACTTAAAACATATATCCATGCACAGAAAACAGACCACAAGGAAATAACAGTAGTAGAGATAGGATGAGTGATTTTAATTCTTTGTATGTACTATTCAGTACTTTTCAATTTTTAAAAAATGGTATTGCATTTAAAAAAATAAAGCAACGGGGTGGTGCATGCCTATAATCCCAGTATTTGGGAGGCTGAGACAGGAGGATCACAGGTTCAAGGCCAGCCTCAGCAATTTAGCAAGACCCTCAGCAACTTGGCAAGACCCTATTTTCCAAATAAAAAACAAAAAGGGCTGGGGGTATAGCTCAGAGGTAGAATACCCCTGGTTTCAATCTCCAGTACCAAAATAAGTAAGAAAAAGAAAGCAACAATCAATGCTATATTTTGAGAAGACACACAGAGATGTATTGGGACTGAAACAAATCCACTGTGGCTAAGGTATAATCATGTCACCCCCCCACACCTGATTTGTAGCTTCCTATGTCCCCAGGAAAGCGTTCATTTCTCAGTCTGATCCTGTGTGATCTTCCCTCTGATCTCCAGACTCGGGCTGAATTGCTCTTTCCTTCCTGTGCCCTCCAGCTTCCTGACCTCTGCCCCCACCCCCAAAAAAACCCAAATTGAGCCACTCAGAGCTCTCTGAAAGCTCCATTCTCCCTCGCCTCTGGGCCTAGTCGCCAACTGTTCCCAAGCCTTGGCTCAGACAGGGCTCTTCCTCGTGCTCCAGCAGGCTTCCGGCCCATCCTGACAGGACTCCCTGGGCACCGAGCATCTCCAGGGCAGCACCCAGTAAGGCAGCCTCTGGACTTCAAGGCATCTAGGGAGTGTCTGTGAATGAATGGAGGAGCCAGCAAGTGAAAGAAGACACTAAAATCCACATTACAGAGCCGTCCCCAGCCTGGGACCCTTGCTCACAGGAGCATAGGAACACACCTGACACCCACAGCCAGGCGCCATATGAAAATCTCATCCACAGCCACAGCCACATAACCCAAGAGCTCCTGGCTACACCTCCACACCTCAAGTCAGACCCAAACTCCACCCAAGCAGTGACCTGGCTCGGCAGGAGGACAAAGGCGCCACGCACACAGCTGGCTTCAGCATAAGCCAGTGATCCAGGCCTGCTCACCACTGACTCAACCACCCCAACGTGGCCAAAGGCACGTGGGCCCGCTGCAGGGCCGGGGCGGGCTGGCCCTCCCCACATCTGTCTACCCACCCACCATGCCACATCCCTCCCAGCACCTACCTTCAAGCACGGAGAGTTTGGCACTAGTGTTGATATCGCCAACGCTGTTGGTGGCTGTGCACTCATAGATGGCTTCATCTCGCTGCACTCGCAATGGCTGGATCCGCAGCACTGACCCTGCCCCGTCGTCAAACTCGATTACCTGTCAGAGGACAGACACGTGGTCACAGTTTGCTGGGAACGTGGGGGCCTGCTTGGGGTCGATCTTCCTCCCACCTCCAAAAGACCAACAGGGAGGGAAACTAAGAGGAGCAGATGTGGGACCAAACTGAAGGGCAGGTAACCCGGAGCCCTGCCTACCCCTCACCCCCAAGGACGCACCTCGAAGCGCTGGGAGCTGACTTTCTTCCCCTTCTTCATCCACGTGATGCGAGGCTTGGGTTCCCCTGTGGCTTGGCACACGAAGGAGGCTACCCCTCCTGACAGCCCAGTCTGGTCCTCAGGAATCTTAACAAAGACAGGTTTGCCTAAAAGAGATGGAGACACCAGGTCACCAGGGCACGGTCATGGCAGGGATAGCCGACACTGCAGGTGGCAGTTGCGGGAGGGGTGGTGAGAGACTTATAGAGAAAATAATAATGACACCTAACCTTTATATAGTGCTTAGTATATGCCAGGTGCAGTTCAAAGAGCTGAACATTTATTAACTCTTTGAAGCCTATAAGGTGGGTGCTATAATTACTGTTTACAGAGAAGAAAAATCGAGGTACAGAGAGGTTAAGGGATTTGTCCAACATGACACAGCTGGTAAGCGGTAGAATTTGAACCCTAACATCTGAGTGTGGAGTTCCTGCTTACCTCTCCCACCCCCAGCATTCCAAGCGCCAGGACAAGGCATGCCAGAGAGCTGCCCTCCGGGAAGAGCCCCAGCGTCTCCCCGAGACTGCCCCCCACTCTCCATCTCGCTGATGGCACCTCCACTCACCCCAAGGCTAGAGCCAAGAACCATGACTCCTCCTCTCCCCAGCCCCCACATACCAGCAGTCCCAAAGGCCTAGACATTCCAGCTCCTAAGTGTCTCTGGATATCTTCCCAGGTGAATGCTTTCCTGTAAACCCGCCCCTCCCCACCCGTCCCCCACTGGCTGGGTTAAAGCCTTCCAAGAGCAGCTCCTCCTCCACAGGAGGCAGGGAAGGGGGAGAAAGGAAGGGGCTCAGACACTACTCCCACACCCATGTCACGCTGGCACACATGCCAGGGCCAACCAACAGCTCTATCCCTACAAATCCCACCACCCAGGTCACAAGCCCAGAGAAACCTGGCTCATGAAGATGTAGCAATGCCTCCTTAATCCTGACAGCGGATCCATTTCCTATTAATCAGGCCAATGAACAGCTCCAGGGAGGGCTAATGCTGTGAGAAATGACCTTTCAGATCACCTGCTCAGTGCCCATGAACTCAGGCCTGGCCAGGGCCCCGGGAGAGAAAGTCTCTCACTAAGCACCCACTTTGTACCCAGGTACTTTGTCTCATTGACTTTATCACCATTACTATCTCCAGTTTACAGGCTCTGCGAGGTCAGGTCGCTTGCCCAAGGTCATATGGCCAGTGAGTGGTACACCTGGGACTTGAGTTCAGGCCTGTCAGAGCCCAAACAAAACACCTGGCACAAAACAGCTCATAAGGTGTGGTTTGGGGCCTTGTTGAGAGCTGGAATGGTAGAGTGGTGGGGACCAACATCAGACCAAAAAAGAAGAGAGAGTGGAGGTGAGGAAGCGGAGAGGAGGGCATGACTGTGAGGAAGACTGGCTGTGACTGGGAGGAACAGATGGCAGCTGGAGGGCTGAGGGTTGGAAGGAGGTTTGTATGTTTTGGGCTTTTTGAGAGATATGCAAGCTGATGTTTAAATACATCATGGGCCTGGGTGTGGTAGTGCACACCTATAATCCCAGTACTTGGGAGGCTGAGAAAGGAGGATCACAGGTTTGCAGCCTGTTTTCTTTTTCTTTTTTTTTTTTTTTGTGGTATGGGGAATTGAACCTAGGGGCCTTCTACCTCTGAGTTACACCCCCCAGATCTATTTTATATTTTACTTGGAAACAGGGTCTAAGTTGCAGAGGGCCTCACGAAGCAGCGGAGGCTGGCTGCGAACCTGCGATCCTCCTGTCTCGGCCTCCCAAGTACTGGGATTACAAGCGTGTGCCACCATGCCTGGCTGCAGCCTGTTTCAAAATAAAAAATAAAAAGGGTTGGGGGATGTACACCCAGATACTCCTGGGCTCAATCCCCAGTGCCAAATAAATAGTAAATATGTGGTGGGCCTTCCACGAGGGCAGCCGTCACTCTCATTAGCATCATCAGTCCTTAAACAACCCCAAGAGGTGGTGATATCATCGCCTCTACCTGAGAGATGGGGAAACAAGCTCAGAGGCTAAAGGACAGAGGTGTCGAGTCAGAGTGATCTGGTGTAGAGCCAGGGTCTGACCAGCAGTCTAAATCCTAAGCTCATCCTGAACACCTGTGGCCTCCCTGGAGGAGGGAAACTCAGGACTGTGCTCTTGGAGACCAGAGAGGGTGAGGGCAGCTGCCTCAGGACAGGTGGGTGCATAGGCAGCCTCAGCTGGGCACCAGAAGGTCAGGGGCACGGCCCAAAGGTTCTGGAAGCCCTCCTGCCTGCCCTCGGAGGGAGGCTGGGGCCCTTCAGTCTGCAGTAGTCTGCAGAGTTTGCTGCTCCTCTCAGCTAGGGTCCCCCCGCAGTATGCTGGGGGATCTCCTGCTCCACGCTGCATATCCCTCTTCCACACCTGAGGTCATCCAGACAGCAGCTCCAGCGCTCCATATGCACTGTCACCACCTTAGTCCAGACACTACCTCCCCTTGACTGGAAACCCCATTGGCTTAACAAGCTGGTGTCCCTGCCTTGGTCCCACTCAACCCCACCTCCTCTATTATCTATTTCACAGCCAGAGAATAGACAGCCTGCCCCTGATCAAATCCCTCCAAAAGCCTCCTGCTGCTCTCAAAGACACACAAAAAAGTAAACTCCTATCATGACAGACAGATCCCTGCCAGGTCTGATCCAGTCACTCTTCCCAGAATCCAGGCTTTGGGGCTCCTGACAGGCAATGTTCCTGCTGCCTCAGGGCCTTTGCATAAGCTGCTCCTGCTGCGGAGAACTTCTTAGACTACCTCTTTACCCACCAACTCCTATTTGCTTTTCTGATCTCAATTTAAACATCATCTCCTCAGAAAACTTTCCAGTCCCCTTATTACTCCCGCCCTCCCGTTAGCTCACTTTCTGGTTTTAGGCTCACTCTGTCTCTCACAGCCCTGCTCATTGTATATAAAGTTGTAACTTTTGCTCATGGTTTATTAAACACATGAGTGTTACTTTTTCCACATTTTTGGTGAGTGTTTAATAGCTGCTTCCCTGGGCAGGGCAGATCCCATGCCTGTCCTGTTTCCTGCCCTGTCCCTGTGTCTGACCCAGTTCCTGGCACACGGGAGTGCAGGGTGGAGGAAGGCATGAGCAGAGCAGGAGGAGGTGGAGACTGCAGCCCCTCACACACACCTCACTTCTGGAGAGGGAGAGAAACCCTGAGTAGAAAGTAGTCCCCCTCCGCTCCTGCCTCAACGTGTCTGCAGTGAAACCGGAGGCTGGAACCTGCTGAACCAGAATGGCTGGTGAGGGTGCCAGGGCGGGGCCTCCTCTCCAAACAAAGACTGAGAAGCTGGAGAGGAGAGCCAGGTAGGGTCAGAGCAGCCAGGAGGAGAGGCCTGGGAGCTGCATGGGGGCTGGAGGTGCTCAAGGCCTGGGGCTGCCCATGCAGGAGGCAGAACAACTCCCCTCCCTTAAAGGCTGGAGGGGAGCCAGCACCCTGCCCAGGGCAGGGTGTGGGCAGGCTCCTCCCTGCTGTCTCTCCCTGCTCCCCGCCAATCCGCCTCCACACCCCCAGGACCCTCACACAGCACCAGAGCCAAACAGTAGGCCCTCCTTGTCCCAGAGCCCTGTCAAGCCCCGTCCCCTTTGGTTCACCAGGGGAACACTGGGGAGCAGTCCAACCACACCGCTCCTCAGCTACAAACCTTGTCCCCACTTTAGTCTGGCCACTCCCCTCCCCAAACTTGCTCCTGCTAGCCTCTCCATTTTTTCCTCTTTCTATGAGTATCTTTCGAGCACTTACCACCGGCCAAGCACTGTGCTAAGAACACAGCTGGGACCCGCAGGGACTCACTGCCCTCCACCCAGGCTTAACCTGAACGGCTACCTGTGGGCATCTCCTTGCTTTTGGGTATGCATACCCCTGGATCCAGTTCCAACCCCCGCCCCCCGTCCTAGGGCGGTGGGAGCCTGCTGCTGCATCCCATGGTCAGATTTCCTATCCCAGCACAGATCACATCCTAGTGACTTGTCAGATGCCAGGCAGACCAGGCACGGTGGCACACACCTGTAATCCTAGTACTTAGGAGGCTGAGATAGGAGAATTGCAGGTTCGAGGCCAGCCTCAGTAAATCAGCAAGACCTTGTTCCAAAATAAAAAATAAAAAAGCTCAGAGATAGAAGGTCCTTGGGTTCAATCCCCAGTACAAAAAAAAAAAAAAAAAACCAAAACAAACAAACAAACAAACAAAATCCCAGGCAGGCAGGCAAAACCAGGCTTCTTGACCACTCTGCCCTGTGTCTGCCCCACAGCGGGTGCTCAGTGAGAGTAAGAAACAGAGTGCCACATGTGTCAAAGTTACCCACTGCTGCCCATCCTGACACCCCATTAGTGTGGCTCTCCTCCCTACCACACACAGTCACGGCAGCACGGCCATTTGGGCAGTAGCTCCCGATGGTATGTCCTGCCACTGACCCCTGCAGAGTGGGAGGAAATGACCTGAGAAAGGAGCTGGCCTGGGTGAGGGACGCGCACCCTCCAGGGAGGCTGCAGGCTCCAGCTCCAGAGAGCGCCAAGCGGGGCCACCTCCAAGGTTCCTCCACAGGGAGACTGCTATTTTGTGTTGTTTTGTGCCTTCCCTGAGACGCACACATACACGGACCACAACAGCACAGGAGGTGGGGGGGCAGACACACAGCAGCAGCCAAGGACAGCGGGGGCGCGGAACTCAGGAAGAGGTGATTCCCCAAGCATGAACGGCTGAGGGCTGGGGGCTCACTAGTGATCTCTGGTGACAGCTCAGAGACAATCCTGGTTCCAGGAGACAATTTTGGGCCCCAGGTCATGGCCTTTAAAAAGGGGGAGCACTTACTAGGTACCAGGTACCTTGGCCAGGTGACCTCAGTTAACCTTTCCAGGCAGGAGTGATTATCCCTGTTGTGCAATAGGAAAACAGGCCCAGAGAGAGAAAGCACCCAGCCGGAAGTTCCAGAGGGCAGAGTCTAGATGGGCCACCCATACACACAAGGGGGAGGGCACTGAGGCAGCTGTGTGCAGCACCGGGCCATGTTCCAGCATCACAGGCTCTGGGGGAGGGAAACCAGACAGACATACCCTCAGCTCCTCAGGTGGGCAACCTGTATCTGCAGCTGCCACACACCACCCAACCCTCCAGCCACTGATCATCCTATTCTGAGCTCCGACGATTCCAAGTAACGGGGCCATAAACCAAGGACCCATTCACACTTGGTCCTCAGACGCTGCCCCTGTCCCATGCTGTCTATGATTCTCACTCTAGCTCTCGCAGGAGCTCCTCAGAGTTCCCGCCCCACCTTCATTATGCAACACCCCCTCTTAGCAAATGCCCATGCACCCTTCCGGCCACTGCTTCTGCCTGTGCCGCCCCAACCTGCACCCCCTGGTGTAACTGCTCACAAGTCTTGTTCCCACACTGTGGGTCCTGTCTGGTGGCAGGGCCTGTGTTTGCTTCTCGTTCTGGCACCTGGCATGCACATGAGATCAGCAGAAACCTCTGCCTAGGGTCAGGACCACCCCTGGCCCCAGAGGCCTCCCTGTCCCAAGAAGGTGCACAGGCCAGGCCCAGGCCATGGGAACTGTGCTGAATGGGGATCCTGCCCCATGTGCGTGCCCAGGTCCCCAAGAGCTGACTTGGCATTGATGCTGAGCCTCTGGGTTAACTCTCAGCAGCTGCTTCTCCACCCGGCTTCCCTCCTCTCCCCTCTGAGGCCAGGGCCCCCATTCATTTGTCTCGTTAAGAGGCCTATAGAAACACATTTGTCCGCTCTGCGCTTCACTGCTCCGGTCGTCAATTCTCTGGGGCGCCTGCCCTACCTTCTGCAGCAGCCCGGTCTGTGTCTGACTGCTTGCCTGTAGTGAGAAGTTTCCCAAGCTCGGCCCAAGCTGCCCATGATGGGGGACAGACCCCAAAGTGAGTACAGTTTAGAGGCAGGCCGGTAGGGCAGACCCTGACTCCTGGGGCTGGGTCACTGGGGCCCACAGCCCAGGCTCCTGCCTGGGAGGGAGCCCAAGTTTCGTCAACTGAACCTCCAACCATGGCTAAGGCAGAACTTCAGTTTCCTCAGCTGGTTCCTACATTCAAGACCCTGGTCTCTGGGTTCTGGTTCCTAAGGAATTATCAGGGAGATTCATGGAAATCTGCTCCAAAAACTGTCCCACCCACTCCCCCAACTGCTACCAAGGCTCCACTCCACTTATCTACCTTCTACTCTCCAGGCCCTGAGCTAGACAACAGCATGAACTACCAGACCTCAAGAGTCCGGTGGGGCAGAGCTGAAGTGAACTGTTACAACTGCACGCTAGGAGGGGAGCAGAGAAGAGCAGCCGTGACCCAGGCTCCTGGAGGAAGTGATGGCTCCAGGTGGGTGGGAACCTGTCAGGTGAAGGGCAGGGGACGTGCTGCAAGCAGAGGAATAGAAGGAACGAAGAAGGCCTGGATACAGCATGTGAGCAACTGAGAGAAGTCAGCATGGCAGGGCTGTGGGTGGAGGGGAACAGTGAAGAAGAATGAGGTTGGCAGATGCCAGGAGAAGGGTTAAGACCCAAGACTTGATCCTAAACGCAATGGGGGAGGGGGACAGAAAAGTTTAAACTGAGGAGTGACTCAAGGCAGCTTCCCTTTACATGACTCTTACTTTGGAATGAAGAATGGATTATCAGGGAAGAGACTGGAGGCAGAGGAACCATCAGGAGGCTGTTGCATGCAGAAGCCCAAGCAAGAGCTGAGGGTGGCTTGGATGAAGGGGGTGGAGAGAGAAGTGGATGCACTCCAAAGATATTCAGAAGGTAGAAACAACAGAACTTGGTAATAGATTACATGTGGGCTAGAGAGAGGGAGGAAGCTGGGAGGAGGCCCAGGTTGCTGACTTGGTGACCGGTGGGTGGTAATGCCACTCACAGGGAGAGAGAGATGGAAGCAGGTGGGGGATGGGAGTGAGGGGTGCAGGCTGGGGTGTGTTGAGCCTAAGGCAGGAGGTGGAAGGCAGTTGTTTTCCCAAGCTGCGCTGTTTCTCAAAGTCCAGCTGGGCACCCTCTCCTGGCCCTCTTGGGCTCTGAGTGTCTGGGGGCAGGGACAAGAGCAGTCCTTCGATGTCCAAGGGCTGCTGACCACACCTGGACAAGCCTTCACTTCCCTGTCAGCAGTAGAGTCATTCCAGATGAGGTCTTCTACCCCAACTTGCCCCTGCAGGCTCCAGCTCTCTCCCCAGCCCCAGTCAAGCTCAGAGATCACCCCCCCCCTTGTGATTCCCTACCTGATTTCACCTAACTCCTTGTGTCTAGTCTCCCAGACCTGTCCCTCCTTGCCCAGGCCTCTCTCAGCCAGCAACTCAGCTCCCCCATTACCCCTCATCCTTACCTTTCAGGAAGAAGGCCTGCCTCTTCCCCTTCCCCTTCCAGCCCCACCCAGGACTCAGCCTCTGACAACAAAGGGGGGGTGCTCTAGTGCCACCCCCCTCCAGGATCGCTTCCTGAATAATTAACGATCCATTAGGAGAATGAACCCTGGTAGGGAAAGGGGAGAGATCTGTGCTCAAAGAAAACTTGGAGGGGGTGGGGAGCCCTATGGCCTGCTGACCCAAGGTTTGGCCCTGGACCGCCTCTGGGCTTGGGATGGGGCTGGGAACGGCCCCTTCCCCCGGGGACCTTGGCTCCGACCTCGCCCCTCCCCCCAGCCTGTGGATTGGCTAAGCCAGCCCTGAGCTCCGCCTCCCACCAGTAACCAAGCAGTGGTAACCATGGTGACGGGGCGGGCTGCGGCCAGTCTGTAGTGCCAGGCAGGGGGAAGGGCAGCTGCAGGAAAGGGACCAAAGTTCAGAGTTGGACCTGGGTAGTAGGGGACAGATCCCCCCACCGACCTCCAAACACAGCGGGTGTGGAGCTCATCTTCCTGCTGGCCAAGTAACACAATCTTTCCCCAGGTTCTGGGGCTGAGGGGCCTGGGCTAGAGAGATGCCCTTTGCCTTGACGGTTCCTAATGAAAGGGGAGAGGGGCTCAGTATTTCCATACTTGGATCCTGAGGGTCTAGCCCAGGGGAAGAGCTATGGGTGGCTCTGGCTTCTGAGCCCTCGGGGGACCTGTGGGCACATCTGACAACCCATTCACACATCCAGATGTATTCCGTGTGCTGCCCCCTGCTCCTATTTTCAGGCTAACTCCCAGACATGGCTCATGCTGACTTTCTACACGGATCTGCAATGGTGGACACAGCACACGCCTGGGCACGTAACAGAAAGACCACATGAATCCAGGCTGTGTCTCACCCCAGCCCCATAAAAGAGGGTCATGCTTAGACGTGCCCCACCCGATGGTGCCTAAGGGATACACAGACATTCCACAGGATGCTGCTAGGAAGCAGTGGGGCCAGGTATGCTGTAGAGGTGGCTCTCCAAGCAGGGTCTCTCTAGGACAGAAGCTCTAGAGGTGTATCTGCTAGTAGCTGGTCCTGTCCCATCCCAGAGATCTGCAAGGAGGAATGTCACTTTTCAACCTGAAGATGTGCACCTTGAGGAGTCAGACTTACTGTCACCGTGGGCACCCGCCACCAAACCAAGCATCACGAGGGCAGGCACAAGGGGCACCATCGTCTTCCCTGGGGCTGGCTCAGGGGCCATCCAGGGCTCTAGCTCCACAGCCAGCTGCAGCCCAGGACAATCCACCTGTGATGGAGAGAAGGAGCCAGTTAGCTGGTATCCACCAACATCCCTCCTGCCCATCCGTGCTGTTCTCCTGGCCACCACTCACCCTCGCTGACCATCCAGAGCCTAGTTGACCACCCTGGCTCCTCAAGAACCCCCCAGTGCCAAAGGGATACCACCAGTCACCCTGGACGGGGAACACAGGTGGCCTTCAAAACAGTCTCTGAACCCCAGTAGGGAGAATAGGAGCTACAAAGACTGGAGGACATACAGGGATGTTCCATCCTAGATCTTGAGCTTCCAACTCACCCTAATAAGGGAACAAGGAAATGGAGTCAGACATACACAGGTAGGGAACACAGAAACTGAACAAAGACAAGATAGAGACAGGGAGCAGTGAGGAACTAGGCAGACCCACACAGGTCAGGAGCTCCAGAGTCCCTCAGGGCATTGTGTTGCACACCTCCTCAGCAAGGAGGCAGACAGGAGGCCAGACCCCCACATGCTGAGCACAGGCCCCAGAACACAGAGCAGACGGCTCTAGGTATCAGAGGCTTGCAGCCAAAGCTACAACCCGTCAGGGC
Source organism: Glis glis (assembly GCA_004027185.1). NCBI lineage: Eukaryota > Metazoa > Chordata > Mammalia > Rodentia > Gliridae > Glis > Glis glis. Next base: position 82,948 of record PVJS01001601.1, read on the forward strand.
TCGCCTCGATGGCTCTCAACAAGTTGCAGCAGCCCCACCTGCCACCCTCGTCCTACCCAATTCCCATGGCGCCTTCCCACTCCAAAGAGAAACCATAGGGAGGCTTCAGTGGCCAGGAATGAGGGTACTAGACCCCAAGAATCAGGCCCCGTGCCTCTTCTTCCCAAAGCAGCTGAGGGCGGGAGGCTTCGGGCTGTGCTGGGGACTGGCTGAATGCTTCCGGGCCTTCGCTTGCTGGCTCCTCACCCGGATGCCCGCTGCACTTGCAGGCACCTGCCTGAAGCCTTCCTTCTGGTAGCACCATGTCTGCTGGCACACTGCTAGGGCTCCTCAGTCCTGGCTGTGAGCTCCTGAGGGTCTCTCTCCTATGTCCCCTGCCCATGGGCTTCAGGCAATATGCAGCAGTGCCCGCCAGCTCTGCTCACACCTTGCCCTGAAGGGGCTGGCAGAGGTCAGTCCCGAGAGTGAACACGCCTTGGGGCCCCACAGCCTGACTCATGGGCTCTGGTGGAGTCATGTCAGACCCAGGTGCCCGCTGACTCACAAGTGAGAGACCTTTGCAAGATGACAGGGCTCAAAGATGGCTCTGGTCCTTCCTGGAATTGAACCCTTGTCCCAACTAGGACAGTCAAAGGTCAGAAGGCAGCAGGTGACCAAAAGTGCTAGACAAAGTAGGTAGACTGTGAAGTGAGGCAGGGGATAATACAAAGAGAAAGGTGTGTGTGTGGAGGGGGGTTCCCCTGTCCCTGAATCTCACCAAAACTCTGAGATGGGAGCTGAGCGGTGAAAGCAATAAAGCTGAAGGGACATGATGGGTGTCCATCCCCATTTACATGGACCTGGGGGTTCCACTCAGTGACCACAGAGCTCAGGAGGCCGTGACCCCAGTGATGCCCTGCACACTGGGGTCACATATCACTAAGGCCCTGTCTAGGTACCGCAATACAGCCAACAGCGATTCCAACTTCCCAGCAGACATCAGGTGGTGAACTGCCTGGCCAGGTTACCACAGGTGTGGCTCCCCATACACCAAAGGACAAGTGTAGAGTGGCCTAGGTCAGGCATCATGGGTGTGACGATACAAGTCACAGAGGCTAACCCCTAGGCTCAAGCATTCCAGACAAGCAACCCCGCAGTGCAAACAGTACAGGGACATAACACCTCCAGCACAAGTATCATGGGGCACAGTTCCCCTGATGCAGACATAAAGCTAAACATAACAGACATTACAAAACAGTCACCACGGGATGAAACTGCCCAGGACAATCAGCACAGGCTTAATCCCCTATAGCTGCCTTGGTGCAGTGTTTGCAACACTAACTCCCAGGTGCAGACACCCACGGGAGTGTAGCTGTCTGGTCCAAACATCACGGGGGTGTACACAAGGGTAGACATCTGGGGGGTATAGCTGCCAGATAAGGACATTACACAGGTGTAACTCCCTGTGACAGACACCATGGAGAGCAGTCCCTGGTTCCAATATTAAAGAAGCGGGAGGATCCATCCAGAACAGCCATCACGGAGAATTTACTCCCAGAACAGACATCCATGTGGTACAATCTTGGGTGGGATTCCAGCCGTGGGTGTTAGAGAACCTGGGTCTCTGGTAGCCCCACCCTCAATGTGAAAAGACAAATGGCCCTTAGTTGGGGACTCAAGAGATCCCCTGTGTATCTGGGTTGGGGTACTCAGCATACTTTGTTCAAATCCCCAAAGACAGACAGACAAAGGTGGAAAAGTTGAAAATGAAGATGTTCCCTCCCCAGAGAGCTTCTCCCAATGGTCCATGGACACAGGGACACAGATACCCAAAGAGATGGAGAGACACAAGGGACATATAAAAACATGAACACATTCTCAGGGAACTACTCTGGCAACCACACAGCCATCAGAGCCCGGGCCGCTCCCTCAGCAGCTCCTGGCATGAGCATACTGCTCCTGCCCCCAGACTCTGGGCACAGAGCCTGCCCCTAGTGTCATGCAGTTCAGGCCACTCCCAGCTCCAGGACCTCCCTCCACAGAGCACAGCAGAGCAGCCCTGCACCCCAGGCCTCCACCCCCAGCCTCAGGGTGACCTGCAGGAAGAAGGTGGGAGAGAAGCAGGGAGGCAGGACTGCGGCAGCCATACTGGGTCACCAAGAACCTTGTGCACCCAGCGCAGCAGTGCAGAGCAGGGCGCCCCCTTCACTAGCACAGTCAGGGGAGTCCGGGCTTTCGACCCCTCCGATAAAAACAAGGCCCGGACACTTGGGCGCTCAAGCTCATCTTTGAATTGCACTGTGGACCATCAGTGCTACCACTGACACACTTGGGCAGGAAAACAATTACATGCCATGTGATATTATAGGATATAATTGGATGCAATTTTTCTACATTCAGAGTGGTTTTAATATGTCTTTTTTCTTTGCTACATGAGTGTAAAGCTGCCAACTGCCCTTTCCTAGGAAGAACTGTCCTTTATTCTCAAATTTTGTCCTTGGTGCTAAAATGTCCTTTCTTGTATGAAATGATGGGGATAGCAGATAGCAGTTGTTTTTTTGTAATATCCTTACTTAGCAAAATAAAAAATTGCGAGCCAATTTGGTTGTCTAGCCCCCAAGTACTTTTGGAAACTGTACTGTTGATGAAACCAGAGAGCCTGGGAATCATTGCTCTGAGGGCAAAGGAGGAAGGAGGCACTACACCAAGCCACAGGACTCACACACAAGCGTCACAGAAAATACGTGTCACACAGAGGCCCTATCACTTTCCTGTGGCCCACCCTAACCACCCCACCCCTGCCGGCCCCCCCATGGGGGCCCAAGGGACCATGTGATGCCAGGATGGAGGGGTTCCCGGCCAGAGAACAGCTGGGATCATTCCTGAGGCCCCCTCATGAATATGCAAACACAGATTGATTTGTTTCCCTCGGGCACACGTTATTATTCACAAATATTAATTAGTCTCCAAATACCACCTGTTTGTACATCCTATCCCACCCCTCCTCTCTGGGTCAGGACCCTGGCTCTGAGGCTGGGGCCCAGAAACGGACACGGGCAGAAAGGAGGGATACCCAGGGCCCCACCGAGTTGACCAGCCAAGGGGAGAGGCCAGCGCCTGGGCAGGGAGAGCTGGGAGCCGTTCATCTTCTAACCGGTGGCGGGCAGCTAACCGAGCCCTTTTGTCATGTCCTGGACAGTTCACCGCGTGGCACTGCAGCAGCGGCCGCGGAGGCGGAAACGGGCCTTGTTACACTCGGGAAGGGAAAACCAACATGTTTCCAACTCTCACCAAACCAACCGCTGGATTATGACGGGGATAAATCAGTCTCAGCCATGACCCCTGCCCCAAGGAAGGAGGCCGAGACCGCCTTCTCTCCTCTGGTCAGGGGTGAACAGCCCTCCCCCACAGTGGTATTGGGGCCCCCACCCTCAGCCTCTCTGGGGAGCAGAGTGGCAAAGGGGTCCAGCAGAGATACCTTCCTACTGTAATCGATCACACCTTTCCTCTGGGGACCCCTCGGATTAAAGCTCCACAATTTCCTGCCTCCTGCTCTAGCCATTCAACTCGCCCTTCAGAACTCAGCTCAAGCGGCCCATTGTCGGAAGTCTTCCCCAGCTGACCCCCTGTTTTCCAGCACAGTGAAGGCAGTGAGAGGTAATGTAGACCAGTGGTGCTCAATCCAGGGAGACTCTGTCCCATGGGACAGGAGGCAATGTCTAGAGACATTTTTTATTGTCAAGCCAGGGGTGTGGGGTGGGTGTTACTGGCAAGATGCCTGAGAGGCTACTAGACATCCTACAATAGCAGGCCAGCCCCCACAACAAAGGATTATTTGGTAAAAATGTCAACAGTGAGCCAGGCGCAGTGGCGCACACCTGTAATCCTAGCACTTGGGAGGCAGAGACAGGAGGATCGCAGGTTCGAGGACAGCCTCGACAAGTAGTGAGACTCTCGATCTAGCGAGATCCTGTTTAAAAAAAAATGTCAACAGTGCTGAGGTGGAGAAATCCTGATGCAGACAGCAAGCTCCTTCACTGATTCAGTCTAGGGTCTGAACTGGCCCCTGCCCCAGAGGAACACCCTCAGGCTTGGACCCGAGGCAGCCCCAACCTGGCTTAACTCTAGTATTAGCTGGCTCCTGGGCCTCAGGATCTCAGAGCATCTTCCTTTACTCCCAAACCAGCCCAGCCTCTAGAAGTGGGGCTGATGGCACATCTCCACCCCTCCAGACATACCATCAGGACATGGGACAGAGGGCTTTCCTTTTAGGTACCTCTTCTGGTGAGACTGGCTTTCAGATATGTCAGATCCATCATTTGAGGATAGATAGGTGAAGAACACACGGTATCCCTATCCCTACACCCACTTTCCCCACCTGACCTTCCCAACCTGTGGCATGGCCCTTCCTGCTGCACCTTCTACATAATCCCCATGCCCAGCTCACCAAGCAATACACCCCGGAAGTACTCAGTTCCTCCCGTCTAGGCCAGATCCATCTCTCCCGTGGCCTTCTGTGTTCAGCCATCCACCCAGCACTGTTCAGTGGGCAGGGATGACCAAGAGACATGGGCTCTGCCTTGGAGGGGTGTACAGAGGGTGAACAGGCTCACTCAGCTGCAGCTCAGGATGGCCCAACCAGAACTCACCCTCCCTCAACCCCCCTCCCTCCTCCAGGGCCCCCAATCTCAGGGACACCACCACCTACCCAGTCACTTGGGCCAAGGAGACCTCCTCATTCCCCACATCCAACCTGTCAACAAATGTGAATCTGCCCTGCCACCATCCCATCTACCTTCCGCCTCTTCAGTGGACTTCCTGCCCTGGCCACTCCCTGCCCACCCATCCTGCACACAAACCAACGCCACCTTTCAGCTCACAGAAATGTAGTTTTGATCGTGTCCATCATGTGCACTTTGTTTGCCGCTTTATCCCACAGCAGGCACTCAGCCAATGTTCCATGAATGGATGACTGGGTGGGCAAATGGATAGATGAATGCACGGATGTCACCTCTCTGCTTAAGAACCGTCAAGGCCTTTATATCGCCCCAGGAAAAGGCCTGGAGTCTTCAGCCTGATATCTACACTAACTCTCCAACCTCATTCCCTGCAGCTCTAGCCCACCCTCTCTGTTTCTCACAGCACGAAAGAAGTGGACTTCAAAGAGACAAGGAGGGACATGCCCCTGATCTTGCACTGGGAACCCTGCTCCTTCTACTACAATCTCTAGTTGACAGGCGCGGTCTTTTCTACAGAAACAATGGTGAATGGAGAAGCTAATAGATGCTAGTGTAAGTCCCCCGGAAGGATGTCACCCGGAAGCCTATTTCACACCTACAGCAGCTGATGAGCTGTACATCATTCCCCACCCACCTCCATCATCCACTCCAGCCAGAAACTCCTTGACACCTCCCTCCCTCGTGCCCCACATTCAATCCTTCACCATGTCCTGTCTTCCTCCAGAAATAGCATTCGATCCCTTCTCGCCACTCTCATCACCATCTTCCTGGTCCAGGTCTCCACCATCTCTAAGCCACATGCACAATGGGTCATGTCATGCCCCTAGTGACCACCCTTCCATGGGCCTTGCATCAAAATCCAAGCTGCTCAGCCGGGCCCACAGGACCCCACACCCTGGGGGCACACTCACCAGGTCTTTGCTTGCTCGCACCAGTCACTCTTGCTGGACAATCAGCACTGAGGGCAAGGCACAGGGGCCTCGGCTCCTTCCTGGAGAGAGGAAAGAATAAGAAAAGAATTTCATCATAGCAGAATACGTACTGACACAAACACTGAAAAGTTGCTGTTTATGCAGGGGGAAAAAGCACTTTCAGAACTATTGGTGTAGGACGATCCCCACTGAGTGGAAATGCTCATCTTTTTACTTCACTTTTATTTGTCTGATATTCCCTGAGCACCTACTATGTGTTGGGCACTCTTCCATGTCTGTGAGTGACACAAAGTCCCTGCCTTCAGCAACAGACTGTGTGTCCAAATTCCTCAACATGATCCTAGAGCTGAGCCATCACCCGGCCGCTTCTGCAGCCCCACCTGCCCGTGCTCTCCTCCCACCAGCCAGTCACAAGAACTTTCCCTTTAGATCCTCAAATGTGCCGCGATCCTTCCTGTCTCCCAGCCTTGCCCGTGCTGTGTGCCACCACTTAGAACAGACTACCCATGGTTTTCTGGCCAGTTACCCCTCAGATCTCAGATCCAATGGCACTTTCTCAGGGAAGCCTTCTGTGATGTCCCAGACTACATGCCTGGACCTTGCTTTGGAACAGCAACCACAAATGTGATTATTTACTTATTTATACAATTCCTGAGTCAATACCTTAAGCTCGGTAAGAGCATGAGCCATGTCTGCCTTGTGCAGCACCAAACCCTGGCGCCCAGCAGGGAGCCCAGCACATAGTAGGTGCTCAGTCAGTACATGCTCAATGAGTGGATGAATGCATGAATGAGTTCACCGCAAACAGCCCAGCCTGGAGGAACACACCCCAGCACACATGCCAGTCTTCAAAGAAGCCTCAGAAGCAATATTTATTTTTGACTTTCTGCTTCTCTATAATTTCAAAAATGAAGGTGTGCCCCTGGAAGCCTCCTCCGCTGGCACACACAGAGCGACGGAGCCCAGCCCCTTCCTTCTAGAACCATTACTGAGCCCCACCAGTGTGGGCACTGTCCTGGGTGTGGGCAGGGGTCAGTCACGCCCACAGCGTCTCACAGCAGCTCAGCCTCTTGGCTCCACCTATGCAACCTCCACGCAGGCCGCACCTTGCAGCGGCTTCTCCTCAGCCTCATGCCCCCACCAGCACAGCGCTCCCTGTCCCACAGCCCTGCCATCTTGGCTCCTCCCAAAAGTATCCAGAAGAAACACAGTGGTCATGGGTGCCCAGAGCATCCTCACCGAGCCCAGACAAACCTTCATCACCTGAGGACCAGCCTCTGCACGTGGGAACTGTCCTCACTCGAGAAGGATCACTTTGGTAAGGCAGGGGAGTCTTCTCTGGCCAAAGGTCATCCTGACTGACCCAAGATGGGCCAAACCAACTCAGCCTCCATACACCCTCTTCCACACCAGAACCACAGCCCTGGGCTTCAGAATGGCCGCACGCTTCCCTCCCCCAGCCCATTGTGTTTCTCCACAACATTCCCAGTGGCCACCGCTCCAGCACACAGGCTGCCAGGCGGGTCTGGCCAGACAAACCAGCTTCCCTGTCCCAAACTCAAAGGCCCGTTTGTCTGGAGATGCCTGCCGGGCCTCACAGTGCCTGATGTGAGGTTGTTGGCTCCACCATCACTCAGGAACCCCGGGCAGGGCAGGGCAGGGGGTAGCGTTCAAGCCAGAGAATGGGGAAGGTCTCCTATGCTGCCCCACACTGCTGCCACACCCAAGGTCACACCAGGAGCACTGAGCCAGGGATAGGTCCTACTTCCAAGCAGGTGCCACACCTGGAAAGAGGTGTGTACCCAAAATAGCCAGGAGGCAGGTCCCAGAACAGACTACACACACAGGACCTTGAGCTTGCAAAGACCCCAAGGCAAGCAGATCAGCACCAGGGCAGGATTCTAGGACAGCCAGACAGCATGTTGGACCATGCCAGCCCAGGATCAAACAGCGCGAAACAACCTAGTAGGGCAATCAAATCACACCTCATGTTCACCAACAGCAGCCCCCCATTATTGCTCTGGACCCACACTGGGTCAGATCCCGGAACAGCCAAGACAACTGGACTCACCCTGAGAACAGCACTGGCACTGACACCAGTAGGTGACCAGAAAGCTACTCAAAAAGGGTCTACTTGGTTCAGGATCCAAGTTAGTCACATGTGTTGGTACCCAGACAGGCCTCAGAAGGCAGTCATGTTGGCAGCCATGACCAAGATCAGGTAAGAAGCCAACCCGGGCTGGCCCTCAGCAGGGCTCTCCGTCATCTGCCAAGCCTGAGACCTGGCTGGGCAGTGGGACCAGGAGCAGGTGGAAATCTAGAGCACAGATGTGGTTTGGAGCAGCCCCCAGGCAGCCCTGGGGCTGCACCAGAAAATCCCCAGAGCAGCAGCTAAAACACAGCCAAGGAGTTAAAACCAGAGTTCTCAGACCCAGAGGTTGAGGGCATACAGAGACCTGGCGGACCTCAGAGGCAAAGAGAGGAAGAAAGAACTTTGGAAGATGCCCAGGGCCTAGGAAGGGTAGAAGGAAATGGCACATGAAACACCCACAGGCCGCCTCTTCTCCCAATTCCCTTCCACCCACCCCCAACATGAGCTCTCCTCTGCAGAGCGGCACCTTTTGCCTTCTCATAGCTGCCCACTTGAAGGTCAAATACACCTGAGCAACACACACATTCCCATCAAAGATGACAACGACTAGGGGCATGGGCGTCCCCCTTCTGAGCTCCCTACCTGCTAGCCCCAGTTCAGAAATGCAGCTACCTTTGGCTGGCAGGTGCCCCAACCTTAGCAGTGTATGTTCTGAAAGGCAACCCTGGGTGGTTCTGATGGGGGAGGTGCACCACTCCTGTGGATGACGGTTATAATAACCACTGCCACCACTGAGTAACAGTACTCGCTAGGCGCCAGGCCCTGTTTCAAGCACTTTATGCATATAACTTTAATCCTCCTAACAACCCTATGAGGCATGGAATCTTATGCCCATTTGACAAATGAGGAAACTGCTTCAAAGTTGTTAAATAACTTGCTCAAGGTCAAGTCAAACTCCAGCAGCTCCACACCAAAGCCTGAGCTCTTCACCATGGTGGGAGGCTGTCTTCTCTGGGTGAGCACCGCTCCTCGCTCTCATAGAACTCTTGGTTCTCCTTCCCTGGCCCAGATTGCTCTCCAAACTCTGTACCCTCATACCCAACCTCCTCCGAGCCCCAAGTTTCCTAAGTACTTCCAAGGCGACACGTTCACTCCTGAGCTCATTGTCTGCCCCTGCAGTCGGCCTCTCCTCCCTAGGTCCCTAGCTCAGCGATGCCTTCAGCAAAGCTCTACCCAGCTACACCCGGGAACCTGGACTCCTTCCTCTCTCTCACCCCCACATCCAATAAATCATCCTGGCCTGACAAGTGTGATTTCTCAATGGCCCTGTGCTACCACCCTAGCTAGACCACTGTCCTTATTGGGCATCCTGTCTCCATCCACTCTCCAAAGCCACAGAATCATCTTTCAGAAAAATTAATCTGATCATAGCACATTCCATGCTTTCCACCCAGGCTTAAAACCTTTGGTGTCGCCACCCCCCACCCCCATCCCATGTCTCAGAGTAAAGTCACAGATACCTCATAGAGCATTCAAGGGTCTTTATGATCTTCCTTATCTCTGAATACCCTACAAGTGATACCCCTTGGTCTCTATTCATATTGTTCCCCTACCACCACCTGAAGTGACCTTTCTCCCTTCTTCAACTGGCAAACTCTAATTCATCCCTCCAAACCCAATGCAGACAGCCCCTTCTTGATCTCCTCTAGGTCTCGTCTCACCCTGACCTCTGAACTCTTTCCCTCATGTTGAACTCCCCTAAATTTCTAACTCTGGCTCAGAATTGCAGTTGCTTTAGGTGAGCTTATGCCTCAACCTTAGCAGCTCGTCAGGGGCAGGCTGCCTCTTCTACACAGCTCTTAGTCTCACAGAAAGACAGCCTTGCTCAAAGTGCCTGGCCTAGTACCTGACACACAGTCAGCAATCAATAACTTACAGGGGTCTGAAACTGAGAAAGGGACCTCCTGGAGGCCTGAAGCTAGAAGGTGGAAGGGATATAGTGTGGGTCACAGCCTTAGTGCAAGAGGTCTGGGTCCCACCTCCACCAAGGGCCCTCAAAACTGGACTCCTACAGTTAAAAGAGCTGCTGGGAAGAAGAGTGGAGGGCACATAGATCACCAGGGCCAGAATTTCATTGCACAGCAATGCAATTCCCAAGAAAAGATCTTTAGTCCGCCCTTGCTTTAGTCTGCTCCACCAGCACCCACATCCCTCCTCCTCCTTCGGAAGTTCCATACATGCCAGTGTTCACAGTGCACACAGGCTGGATGGAAGGGGGAGGTCAGTTGCTGCAAAGGATGGAAGAAAGGGAACAAGGGATTATGTTAAATTTTTCCCTTTTTCTTTGGTTTGGTGTGTGTGTGTGTGTGGAGGGGTACTGGGGATTGAGCCCAGGAGCATTTTACCTTCCAGCTATACCCCCCAGCCCTATTTTTATTTTTTATTTTGAAACAGGGTCTAAGCTGCTGAGGACCTCACTACATTGCTCAGGCTGGCTGCAAACCTGTGACCCTCCTGTCTCAGCCTCCCAAGTACTAGGATTACACGTGTTTGCCACCATGCCTGGCTCACAATGTTTCCTTTTTAAAGGAAAGAAAGAGGGAGGAGTAATTGGGAAAGAAAACAAAACCATAAAGACATTTCAAAGGATAAGGTGGAAATTGAACCAGCAAAAATGTGCATATACAAGACTGCATGTGTACAGGTGTGCTGTGAGTGTGCAAGCACAGATTTTCTTGCAGGCCCAAGCGTGCAAGAGTGAGGGCAGGAAGGCAAGTGAGTGTGGAGTGTGCAGGAGGGTGGAGGGTGAGCAGAGTGGGGAAGGAGGGGCGTGTGGCTCCAGGCCAAGCAGGGAGTGCAAGCCCTGTACTTGGGGAGTTACACCTGCTCCTATGTGAAGCCCTAGGCCCATTCATACAATCAGTAAAAAACAGGGATTTTCATGCTCTCTGAAGCAAGAGTCAATAAAAAGCCAAACACAGAATTTCCTTAGATTTCCTTTCAGAACTCTCCTCTGGATCCATCAGATCCCTGAAGCCTCTAAAGGATCCCTGACCAGATCTCTCCTCCTGAAACTGCCACCCCACATCCTCTTCCAGGCCTCCCACACCATGCACTTCCCTGGATCTTCCGGCCAGCCCAGCACCAGGTCAATGGAATCCCTGCCCTTGTCCCTTCAAAAGCCAAAGTGGAGCCTTAGTCACCAACGCTCAGCAATCCAGCCTCCCCAAGGGAACCCAGAGAATCCCCTAGCACTGGCAGCCGGCCTCACATTTCACAGCTCAGGCAGGTAAGCTCCCACCCCCCACCTGCTCCAACCCAGAGGCCCTGCACTGGGGGAATGGAAACGGGGAGAAGGGCTTGCCCCTCCCCCTCCGGGGGGTGGAAGAACCAGAGGGGCAGCATTCCAGAGAAGTGGGGGAGGGGGTCTAACAGAGGGGTACAGAGACACCGAGACCAGTGAGAGACGCCAAGCAGAGAGAGACCCAGGGAGCGAGACTCGGAGACCCGGGGAAAGATAGCAGGGAGACCCAGGAGAAAGAGACCCGGGCAGAGAGAACAGGGAGACCCGGCCAAAGAACAGGGACACCCGGAGAGAACAGAGAGATCCGGGCAGAGAGAACAGGGAGACACGGGCAGAAAGAACACGGAGGCCCGGGGAGCAGGGAGAGTCCCCGGAGGGGGAAGGGAGCCGGCTGGAGAGACCCCGGCACTGCAGGGGGTGAGACTGGGAGGCAGTGACACCGGGAGACCGAGACTTCGAGGGAAACAGAAAGAAGCCGAGACGAAGACGCGGCGACTGGGGACCGGGCACACCGGGACGGGACGGGACGGGACGGGACGGGACGCGGGGCGGCGACTGAGTGAACTTTCGGAGCGGGTCCGAGCGGCCACGTCCTCACGGGACAGGTCGCTCCCGGGCCTTCGGCGCGCCGCCTGGGGTGGGGGTGGCTCCGCCTGCCCCGGCCCCTCCCAGCCGCGCTCGCACCGGGGGTGGGGGCTCCCAACTCGCGCCCGGCGCATCCCGGGACCGCACGTGCGCCCCGGCCGCGAGCGACACCGGGCGCGCCGGCTGCGGATCCCCCGCCGGCGGGGAGGGGGCGCCGTGCGGCGGGGGCGGGGGCGCGGCCTGGACCCGCCCGGAGCTGGGCTGGGGGAGGCCGAGGGCCGCCCCCGGAGCGCGTCCGCCCGGAGGGCGGGGGCCAGGCGGGACGGGGGGACGAACGCGGAAGGGAAACTTTGCACGGGGGGGCTGCGGCTCAGGTGCGGCGGGAGCGAGGGCGGGCGGGCGGCCGGGCGGGGGGCGCGGGGAGCTCGCCCG